>LPNX010822684.1:7623-28412 GCA_001517045.1 Pseudotsuga menziesii | reverse complement strand
ATTGAAATTCTATTGGTTCTTGAATTCCAACTCACAAAAACTTATTTTGGCACGTTTTCTTATAAGGCCCATTTTAGACCCCAAATTTCCTCTAATTTTCTTTTATCATATCCTAACCTTGTTATTTCTCCTCAGCCGACTAGGAGACTACACCTCCATCGTTGATAATGGTGTGTAAGGGCATAGAGTACAACATATGGTGCTATAACTGAATGTCAAGGTTAACTTGTAATTGTTTTTATCATACGACTAATATAATGCTAGCAGATTATTATATTATATAGTGAAATTTGAATTATGTGATTGTACTTTGTAGGTTCCTAATCCTAAAATACTAGTTATGGATATGTAAGAAAGGAGTTAAATTATATTGGTATGATTAAATGTTTCGTTTCCACTGTTTTTTTATTTTATTTTCCACCTCAGTAAGCTATTATGGAATTTGGGGTATGTTACACTCACACACTGTCAACCTGATTTGTATTATGCAGTAGGTTGTATTGAAAGGTATATGCAATAGTATCATGAGATCCATTGGAATTATTCTAAAAGGATCGTTCATTATGTGCAAGGAACCAAACACTTTGGGATGCACTATGCAACTAGTTCTCCACTAGAACTAGTTGCATTTACTGATTCTGATTGGGTTGGAGATTCCAATGACAAAAAGTTCACTTCAGGTTATGTATTCATGCTTGCACATGGTACCATTTGTTGGTCAAGTAAAAAACAACACATTGTTTCCTTATCTTCAATTGAGTCAGAGTACAAAGGAGCAATGAATGTAGCTACACGATGTGTTTGGTTGCAAGGTATTCTTGGAGAACTTGGTTTTGTATTTGATTCATCCACTGTCATTTGGTGTGACAATCAAAGTGAAATCAAAATATTTAAAAATATAGTACATAGACGGAGGATCAAGCACATTGAGATCCACATGCACTGCAGCAGGAGGTTGGTGCATAACCATGTGATATCATTGTAGTATTTCCCATCTACACAAAATCTGTTGTTATCTTCACCAAGAGCTTCACAGAGAAGTCATTCACCTATCTTATATCAATCCTTGGGGTGGGTGACACATGGTGATGAATGATATTCACTTTCAGATTTTTCTCCATGTCCATTTTAGAGGGTATTTTTTATTCCCATGTGGTTTTCCTTCTTACCTTGGTTACATGGACTAATAAAATTTTGTAAGAGGTGACTTGAGCCTTAGTTGCCAAGGCCTCAAATTTTGATGTGGTTACACTAATTAATTCTTAAGGGGGATGTTAGAACACAATACCACCTTGTACCATAGTCATCATACCACCTAGGACCATTATCTTATTCGTTTTCACTTATGCTCGATAGCCCAAACTTGGTTTATGGTGTCTTCCTAAGGTTGTTGGAGGTTTTGGACCATTAATTGCACCCAACACACTCATTTTGGTCAACCAAGAGATAAGTAACCCTCATTAATGACCTTTTGGTCCCTTGGGGTGCTCCCACTCCTTAAATCATGGATCTGGGTTGACCAGGAGCACCCATGCATTGCATTTGTGTGTTTTTGGCCATTTTGGACCATTTATGACTGCCTAAAGCCACTCCCACTCCTCCATGCACTCCACCATGCTTACTCTACCATAATTTATGACTAAGCATGCATCCTCAATGTTCACATATCCATTCGTGACTGTTTGAGGTGATTTTGGAGCCTATCGGTCCACCTAAGGGGGTTTTGAAGTCCAATGTAAGCCTGTCACTTGTATGCCACCAATTTTACTCCAAAGGCTAACGAATTTCTCCTAATGTAATATAATCATGTTCCAGACAATTTTACATGTTTGACGGTAGTAGAAAAATTAGTTATTGGCACCATCTCTATGTGTTAATTTTACCTCTTTTCATTGTTTTTTTCATGTATTGTCAAATTCTTTTGTTGTGACGATTCTCTTAAATTCTAGATCTTGACCTGAATAGGAATTTCACAAAGACACATGGCATACAAAAGCAATTCATAATGCGGTATACACCTTAGCAGAATGGCGTCGCAGAGATAAAGAACATAACCATTATGGAGATGGCGCTCAACATGATGACAACCAAGCATTTGTCAGATGAATATTGGGCTGAAGTAGTCACAACTGCTATATATATTATAAATTGGTGTTCTAAAAAATAGTGTGAATAACAAATTCCCTCAAGAAGCATGGACATGTATGAATCACAATGTTTTTAATTTAAAAGTTTGTGGTTGTATTGCATATGGCCATGTTCCAGGGACAAAAGTGTATTTTTGTTGGTTACTCTGAAGAAAAAAAAGCATATAAGTTGTATGAACGTATCGTAAAGAAAGTAATAATTAGTCATGATGTTCAATTTGTTAAGAATGAATCATGGGATCGAACCATCGAGAAGAATGTCAAGATTGTGTTGATTTTCAAGCATGCTGACATGATAGAGGAAGTGGTTCATACAAAACATGTAAGAAAAAATGTAGTAGCACCATCAAATCCCAGGACATCAGGACATCGTGACATGTTTTACCACAAGGAACATCAACACAAGTCATAGCTGAAGCTACATTGACAAGCACACCAAGAGGTCAACAAACTCCATCAAGCGGTTCGTCGAGGTCAACATCGAAAGATCTAATAAAGACAAGAAGTCTACGTGAGATATATGAAACTGGTACACCAAATTCATTCTCTATTTTTGCATTATTTTCCCAATAGATGATCCTCTAAAATTTGAGGAATCTATTGAAGAAGAAGTTTGAGCACAAGCCATGGATGAAGAAGTAGAATGCATTGAGAAGAACCAAACATGGGAGCTAGTAGATGTACCAAAAGATAAGGATTTAATTAGTGTCAAATGGGTTTACAATACTAAGCAAGATCTTGATGGGAATGTACAAAAGAATAAGGCTAAAATGGTCACAAGAGGGTTCACACAACAACCTGACATAGAATTCAATGAAACGTTTGCACCTGTCGCACACATGGATATAACCAGAATAGTTTTGGCCATTGCTACACAAAAAAATGACATTTTTATCAAATGGATGTTAAATATGCATTTTTGAATAACTATCTGGAGGAGGAAGTATACGTGGAAAAACCACAAGGATATGAAGTTCTAGGTCAAGAGCACAAAGTATACAGGATGAAAAAGGCACTCTATGGTTTGAAGCAAGCTCCTAGAGCTTGGTACAGTCGCAATGATTCCTATCTCACCCAAAATGGATTTCACAAAATTGAAAGTGAACCAATGTTATACACCAAAGTTAATGAGATAGGTAACATGTTAATTGTCTTCCTGTATGTAGATGATTTAATATTTACTGGTGATTTTGGCATAAAGGATTTCAGAACAATCATGGAAAGATAATTTGAAATTAATGATTTGTGGCTTATGAAGTTTTTTTTGGGCATTGAATTCCATCAGTCCGAAAGTGGTATATTTATATCACATTCCAAGTATGCAAGTGCATTCAATATGTCTAACTGCAAGGTATCCCCAACACCAATAATAACATGTTAATAATTGAGAAAGGATGATGATGGATCGACTGTAGATACTATGATGTTTAAAATTCTAGTTGGTAGTCCTAAGCATTTAATCGAGACAATACCACACATCATGTATGGCGTAAGTCTGATCTCAAGATTCACGGAGTCACTAAAAAATTCTCATTGGGAAGATAGTAAAAGAATTATGAGCTATGTAAGTGGCACAAAGGACCTTGGAATTATGTATTCAACCTCATAAAATTTTAAACTCATTGGATACACTAACAGTGACAATGGAGGCAACACAAGTGACATAAAAAACACATCTGGGTATACATTTCATTTTGTTATAGGTATTGTTTCATGGGCTTCGAAGAAACAACCCATTGTAACTCTGTCTTCAATAGAAGCAAAGTATGTTGCAACTGTAAGCGCTGCATGTCAAGTTGTTTGGAAACAGAGAATGTTAAGAGACCTATCACATAAACAACAAACTAACAAACTGCAACAATAGTTCAACGATTGCATTGTCGAAGAATCATGTGTTCCACAAGAGAACCAAGCACATCGACACAAGGTATCATTTCATAAGAGAATTGGTAAAAAACAAAGAGATTTGTTTAGAATTTCACAGGTCTGAAGATTAGCTAGCATACATCTTTACAATACCATTAGAGAGATATACGTTCTAGTATATATGTAGTTATTTAGGAATGACAAGTTCTGCTTAGTGAATTCTGTAATGAATAGAGCAAGTTTTAACTAAAAAATTTTGTAAATTTTTGTATAATGATCCCCATCTGCTCATAATTAAGGGGGAGCATTGGAAATATTAATTACTTGTAGATCTACATCACGTCTCATATGACTCAGTTAGAGTACACAAAAATACAACCTCTGCCAGTCAGTATAACAGGAAGAAGGGTTCACGTCTCTCCATATTTAAACAATCAAATTGAAGTTCTGAAGTTAAGTTTCTAGGTAGAAATTTATCACAGTCTTTAATGATAGTTTGTAGCTTCTAAGAGAAGCAAGTTTAGTCTGTGTACATGTAGAAGAAGAAGAATAAAAAATGAAGAGAGAGAGTGCATGAAGATCCAAATAGAAAGAGACAAAGAAGAACATAGTAAGAAGGAAAGGAGAAGAATAAAATATCTGAGGAATAGTTCGAGAGCTCAAGCTCTTGTTTGGAATGTGTTGAGAGCTGAAGCTCTGTAAACAGTGAAACATCCTTGTAAATATCCAAGTTTGTAGTTGCGGCTGTGGTTCTTTTGTTATGTCACAATAATATATAAACCCATAGTTTATGGTTGAATGCATGTATTATTTATGCCACACATCTTCTCCATAATTACTTGCATGAATGTTGTTTACATTTTCCATTTTGTGAATGAAACAAAGAATCCAAAACTATTTCACAGTGTAAGAGTTTGAGTTTTAATGGTAGAGTGCTCAACACAAGTCTTACTTAATATTTTGGTTATATGATATTGTGAGTTTGCCACAATAAAGTTTTGTCGAGGTTATCCCAAGTTACCAGTTGGTGAAAAGTGTTTTTATATTATAAGTCAATAGACTAAGAAATCTCTTTTTATAAAGTTCCACTAAAAGTGGTCTAGTCGAAGTGGGAGTTGGTCGCAACCAAAAGTGTGTTCCGATAAAATCCTGTCAAAGTCAAGTGGGTGTCTGTCGAGGTAAATGCGTGTTGGGTTAAAATTTGACCAAAAGTGAAGTCTGTCACATACTTGTCCTATTGCAATGAAGTCTATCACAGACTTGTCCTGTTGCAATGAAGTCTGTCAGAGTAAAACCATGTCATAGTAAAATATTGTCGCAAGAATTTTGGTCAAAGTTACCCCGTCGAAGTAAAAGGTAGGGTTTCCCAAAGGTAGTGTGTCACACCTCCAAAAGTAAAGAAATGAAATTTTTTTCTATGAAGTAACTCAAGTTGATTGTGGCATCCCTCTCCTATAGCCTCTCCCAAGACCATTGAACTTCTCCAACTCAAACTTCGCACTTTGTACCTTGGTCATTTTTTCAAGCAACCAGATTCAATCTTGGATTCCTGTTCACTTCTTCACCTCAATCTCCAGTAACTCATCTCTGATACCACTTGTTATAGTGGAAGCTTAAACAATAAAGAAATCAGACAAAATAAACATAGAATAATGAAAAACACATAATAATGAACACATAGATTTAACGTGGTCAAACCATCGAGAGGAGAAAATCCACAAAACAAGTGTATCTATCTTCTTGTTATTCAAAGACAAAGATTACAATGTTCTTTGCAACAACATATAGCAATTCTTCTCTTCTGGATTCACATCAACTCTTCAATATCATCTATTGCCTCTATGGACTTAGACATAGCCATATACAATTCTCAATTCTAATTTTTGTTTCCTTAAAGAATCAAAATATCAAAATACAAAAAACTATATAATGTTAAATCCATAAACAAAACAATTACTATTAAATTTGAGAAATGCCAACTCCTATATTTTTAGGAAATTGGTTGTCATGATTATCTACATAAAATTGGAATAACTTATGGATGTAAACATGGCTCATGATTATCATACTCATTTAATACAAAATTACGCTTGCAGCAATTCAGAGTGATAACCATATACACATTCACATGTTGGGAACCAAGCACGACAACCAAATCATTGCAATTTATTGGTCTCATCCATGTGTTAGGTTTACAGTGCTCTATTTTCACAATAACACTTCTCTATTTGCACAGTAACACTGCTCATTACACGGCATATGTATGACTTGTTACTCCAGTTAAGGAAACATCTAAGCAACACCTTAAATGGGTTATAATTACTGTGGATATGAAGCTTCTACTGGTACTCTCAAATCAAAGCCTTTTCCAAGTGAATTGTGGTCCTATTTACTTGGAAGGGATCAATATGAATTTTCTCAACAAAGCCATAGAGTTTGGTATCATAACAATGAACTTGATTGACAACAATGAAGAGAGACAATTTCGATGCTTGACAGAGAAGAGGGAAACATTTGGCTCATAAACCACATCACAGATCACCTGTGTAATGGGAGTGGGGCTCTTTTCAATTCACGCAGACACTTGCAAAGAAGGAGTTAGTGAATTCATTTCCATATCATTTGACATTCTTCAATCCATGGGGAAAGCTATTCACATAACTTATTGGAATCATTATGTTGAGTTGCTTTATGGGTATTTAGAGACAAAAGCGCTTGGTAAAAATGCTATTGAACTTCTTGTGGATAATATAATATTTATGTTTCTCGTTGTTCTTATGTGGAAACTAGGGTACTTCTTAATATAGATCTTTCAAAATACATTCCTTGCAATGATTACATCAAATAATTTGCACTTAATATAACACCTGCGAGTAGTAGCTCCATTCATTCCCAGGTAGTGGTCCATAAGCCATACTTGTAACTATATGAACTTATTTTCCACGTAGAAGGAGATGCCGTTGTGATGAACTTGATGTATCCTCTTGGCATTTTGTCTCTTAACATAAGAAAAAAATGAGTGACGAAGGATAACAACAACCCTAATAGCATATACAGACTCCACTTTGCAAAAGATTTGAAAGACATCAACACAACTTCATAGTCAATGTACACTCCATTGGCTGAATCTTCACAAAGGAACTTCAACAACGATCTTCAAAGAGAGAGAGAGATCGCATCAATAATCTCTTCATGATGATTATTCGTCACCCGAGTTGGATTTATTTGAGTATAGTGATGAAATGCTTGGCTTCACTAGGTATGCACTCTTTCAAATTGTCGAGCGCGAATCAAAAGAGTGATCAAATAGTTCTAAAATGATTCTATTTTCTAGATCAAACCTACAGCAAAATAATGCTCAAATAATTCCAAAACGATTGTGTTTTCTAGATCAAACCCTCAACAAAATATTGCTCCAACAATTCCAAGATGATAGTCCTTACCAGATTAGAGAGAGATACTGCATGCACGTGGAAATCTAGTGAATTTCCTTCAGCAACCCCTATCTGTCTACCAAGCAACATAAAGCATGAAATAAAATTGGATAAAATAGAACAAAAAGAGAACAACGATATACGCGGTTCACCCAATATGGGCTACGCCCATGGGAAGGGTTGCATCTTTCATTATTCTAAAAATAGATCTCCCAGATTACATGGCATCCTCACATATGAATATGCATCACATTAAGCTCCATCACCCAATCATGTCACAATCATGTGTGTACAAATGACATACACAACAATGTAATCTTCAGTAAGAGCTCTTCGAAGACAGTTTCGATGTATGGATCCAGGGTTCTTGTCTTCATCATACGGCCTATTGCAGAGTTCTTTCAATTATTAGTTGAGTTACAGTTTGTGATGATTTTGCATCCACCTATTCTGTTGTATTGGAAATACACTTTTGTGTTATGCAAACGTTCATCATACAACTTGGTTCAGATGCAGTTTCATGAGAAGTGGATGCTGTCTTCATCAAGTCCATGAGGGGAAGTGTGTTTTTTATTCGCATTGTATGGAACATTCTAGAAGTTGTCATAAATGGGGATGTTGGTGTGTTTCCACCTTCCTTCCATTTAAATTCTTTATCCTAGTCATAATGAAGGGGGAGCATTAGAATATGTAATGATGAATTATGTGGTATAATGGTAAAATATCATTTAAAGGCATAAAATAACTCTAATATTATAAAAATAGAGTTATCCCACCTGCATCATTGTAATTATATCCTTTGTAACCATTCTCTATATAAAGAGGTGGAAATTCATTTATCCCACATGTGTTATGGGATGTATTGTTATCCAAATCTCTTGGTATATAAGAGAGGTGAAGGAGACCTTTTTGGGTATGTGTTGATTGTAGTTCATCACACATCACATGTTGTGTATGTCATTTGTACACACATGATTGTGACATGATTGGGTGGTGAAGCTTGATGTGATGCATATGTGAGGATGCCATGTAATCTTGGAGATCTTTTTTTCAGAATAATGGAAGATGCAACCCTTTCCATGGACGTATCCCATGATGGGTGAACCACGTATATCGGTGTTCTCTTGCTGTTCTCTTTTATCCAATTTTATTTCATGCTTTATGTTGCTTGGTAGATAGAAGGATAGACTAGTAATGCTTTCCATATTTTATATTGTGTTATGATATTATTTCATATGTTCACAATATTCTAACATGGTATCAGAGCAGGTTGCTATGATCTACCTTCTTTGGTAATTTATTTTTTATTTTCAAGCAACATATTTTCATGATTTTACTTGGGGTTTTCATTTTTTTTGTGGTTTTGTGACCCGATCTATAATACCCATGTGGTATTTTTTTATATCTGGGATTTATTCTACATATTTGAATTTTTTTCTTTCAAACCCTGACCTTTGTGGAGAAGTGTTTAATGTAAAATTGGCTTTCAGATATTTTTTAACACTTTCTGTGTAGTTTTTCAAGAAATAAATTACAGATCTGAGTTCCTCTCAAAAAAATACTCAATTTCAAAAAAAATCGTCTAATTTCGTGTTCGAAAAGCAAAGATATCGTTGATTTAAATCAGTTATTTTTTCAGAAATTTTCCATACGGACGAAAATATTGCAGAGCGAATATATTTTGATTAAGTGCCCATATTTATGTTATGTTCATGTAGGGTGCATGTAGAATGGATTCTCTAATTCTGAAAGCAGGTTATATTAAACATTCTGGGAAATATTGACCAAGTTATGGTCATATTAAATTTTCCATTTTTTCTGCTTTCAGTTTTCTGCTGCAGAGTGACATATCCATCTTTTAGCAACTATTGGGCTTTAGTTTTGGTGATAAAATTCAGTTTTTATTCATCTCTTATCTTGAAATTATTTTCATGAGCTTCTTGATCTCTTTTCATTATGGTTTTTGTTCTTATTCATCATGTTTACATAGGTTGTCTTATTCTTCTTTATGTCTATAACCTTCTTTGTGTGGAAGATGTTTTGACATTTTCAGGGGCATGAATCTCTAGTATGGTAATGGTGACATCAATAATTAAACCTATGTTTAGGACTTAGTTGTTTAATGGCTATATTTTCATATCTATAATTGATATCATTGTTTTATTTGATCATTTGTTTTTTGCTCAATATTCTAGCATGGTCTCACTCTTCTAATAATGATAATGATGATTCTATATGTGTTATCTTGTGATCATTATTTTATTTATTTATATGTTATTTCTAACTTTTGTTTAAAATAAATTTCATAGTTTTTGTAAGAAATCTATTTATGATCATTATATGCTCTTGCTAATTGATTTCTTGAGTAAAATCAATTTTTTTGAATCTATGTGATATCATGGGTTGATCATAATTTTCTATATGTTGACCATGTTAAAAATTTTGATATATTTTGATATATATCATTTCATCTTTATTTCGATCATATTTTATTCAATGTTTATATGGCTTTGAACAGTCTTATAATCTTGAAGTCTTTGCCATGAGAACCTTGTTCTTGTTGCATTGATATTTATATTTTTATGATTGCAGAGGTTGTCTTGTTCCTACTTGTCTCTAATGTTCTTATATGGAAGTATTGACATGTGTTTCTTGTCTCTAACGTTCCTATATGGAAGCATTGGCATTTTTAGGGAATTCATCTCTTGCATATTAAAATGGTTTTAACAAGAAATGAATCTGTTCTTAATATTAGTTGCTTGATGACTATATGTTTTCAAATATTTAAGTGATATCTTGACTCATTATTCTATATTGGTATCTATTATGCTCACTCATGTTTATGCTCTTCTATTTATTATATCACATCATGTATTTTTTCTTGATAATCTTTTGCTCAAAATTTATATGGTCTCGCATAGAATAAATTCCTATTATTTATATGTTCTTGAGCCACGTCGTTTTATCATCTCTTATGTTTTTTTAGGCTTGTCATGTTTATTATATGCCTTACTCTTGGAAGTTCCTTTGTGCAGATTAGCTATCTATGTTTTGGGATAGTTTGCTTCTGCTATTCCTTTATTGTTTAAGCATATGATGGTTGCAGATCTCTAGGTTTTCAGCACTGTTCCTCTTTTCAACTTATGCTTGACTATAATAAAGATGGTTGATGTTAAGAAGGAATGTGATGTTGAATTTTATCATATTATATCACAATATTCTAGTAATGATGTATGATGGACATCCATCTTCTACTATTCATGTATCTTTCAGATGTGTTGTGAAGATTGTTTGCTTGGATCATGTTTCGATGGAAAGACCATTCAGGTCTTGTATTCACAATGTAGTCTTCAGTAAGAGCTCTCTGAAGACAGTTTCAATGTATGGATCCAAGGTTCTTGTCTTCGTCATACGGTCTATTGCAGAGTTATTTTAGCTATCATTTGAGTTAGAATTTGTGATGATTTTGCATCCACGTGTTCTGTTGTATTGTTCATACACTCTTGTGTTATGCAAACATTCATCATACAACTTGGTTCAGATGCACTTTCATGAGAAGTGGATGTTGTCTTCATCAAGTACATGAGGCGAAGTGTGTTTTTTTATTCACATCGTATGGAGCATATTGGAAGTTGTCATCAAGGGGGGTTTTGGTGTGTTTCCACCTTCCTTCCATTTGTATTCTTTCTCCCAATCATCATTAAGGGGGATTTTTAGAATATGTAATGATGAATTATGTGGTATATTGGTAAAAAATTATTTAAAGGAATAAAATAACTCTAATATTATAAAATAGAGTTATCCCACATGCATCATTGTAATTATATCCTTTGTAACCATTCTCTATATAAAGAGGTGGAAATTCATTTAACCCACATTTGTTATGGATGTATTGTAATCCAACTCTATTAGTATATAAGAGAGGTGAAGGAGACCCTTTTGGGTATGTGTTGATTGTAGTTCATCACACATCACATGTTGTGTATGTCATTTGTACACACATGATTGTGACATGATTGGGTGATGGAGCTTGATGTGATGCATATGTGAGGATGCCATGTAATATTGGAGATCTATTTTAAGAATAATGGAAGATGAAACCCTTCCCGTGGACGTAGCCCATATTGGGTGAACCAAGTATATCGATGTTCTCTTGTTGTTCTCTTTTCTCCAATTTTATTTCATTCTTTATGTTGCTTGGCAGATAGAAGGATATAGTAGTAATGCTTTCCATATTTTATATTGTGTTATGATATTATTTCATATGTTCACAATATTCTAACATTCTGCAAGATGGGCCTCTTAGGTAATCAACACCTGGATTAGCCTATTCATTACTTATTTTCACACTACCAATATTAATTGATGCAATAGAGGAAATTTCAACTCAAATGGGCCTTTTAACTTTAACTCAATTTCCATGTCATCATCTGTTAGCCAATGAAATTGCTTTAAATTTGAAATACCTCTTTTTTAAAATAGGTCTTAAACACTTTTTTAATATACATTTGGGGATAGGTATCATAAAAAAAACTACTTTTTTTTTGTTTGTATTTTCGACATATCTCCCCGTGTTTTTACTCAAATTTCGATCGGGAGAGCTCGTTGGATGCGGAATTAAATTCCGCATCCAACGAGTACCCACTCGACATACTTTTGACGGACCCTGCTACCCCAAAAACAAGAAATACCTGAAAAAATGTGATGATGAAGTAGTTTTTTCTTTTCCTCCTCCAAAATTAATAAATATTATTTTATTATTTTAACTATTATTTTATTAATTTTTTTTAGAAGGCCCATTTTGAGTTGAAATTTCCTCTAATGTCATTTTTGTTTTCTTGAAGTAGAAAAGCTCAGGACAAAATATGCACAACACATTTCTATAGGAAAGCACGTCTTGGAGAATAATGTAACCCGATTGATTTATTTTCATATAGGTCTATGGTTTTTATGTTCCCTTACACAGAATAGGAAACAAATCATCTTGCACTATTTTATTCCTACTAAGACAAAATCAAAATGAGTTGGAAGGAGGATCTCAAGAACTATTGAAACTGAAATAAGAGCATGAACCATGCCAAAAACCTGTTGCTTATTTCCTTGCACACCAAGTGTAATGATCCGAGGTATAATATTAAGATAATATCACTAATTCTTCTTTCAAATTAATTTAAAATTTATGATATTACTTGCAGACACTCGGTGAAATTTCAGGCTAGGAAGATGAAGGTATTTTCCTGAGAAATTTGTATGCATGGGAGTTGGAAGGGGAAAGAAACCAAAGGTAAGTTTAATAACAGTGTGTTAATTTCCCCTAACACATTTATATCAGGTACCATTAATTTTTTAGATTCTTCTATGGAGAAAATTAATTCCCTGCTTTTGGTCACCCAACCGTGAAACTAGGGAAATTTATTCAATCCTTTCAACCAGGGGTTTGGGTAAAGGCACATAGGTGTTGTATGAAATTTATATAGATAAAAATAATGTTTGTGATATTTTGGAATGGTTCTGGAGCATATTGGGGATTTTATGAGTGAATTGGGAATTTTTGGCAATTTTGGACTAGAGAAGTCCTGCGCAATGGAGGCTACCAACTAAATGTACGACCTCAATGAATTTGCAATATGGAATTATGTATGGATATATGGGTATGTTAGTGACATACATAAACTTGCAGAATTGAAAATCAGTGGGTGGAACTCTTTTAATTGTAGAAATGGTAAAATTAGTTAATTATAACTAGTGATCTAGCTAGGGTGCAAAATTAAGCATGAATTTCAGAACAGAAAGGTATCATACCTAATAAATGAAATTGAAAGAGTCTAATACATATTATAACATCATATTAAATGTAAAAATCTCATTCCCATAACCATGGGTCACTTATTATTACACTAGAATGCTCAAATCCCTCATTTTAATGATAAATCATGCTTATACATGGGAAAAATTAATAAGTAGCTTAATGAAAATAATGATTGAGACCCAATGGAGATAAATAATATTATTTATAATATTATTCACATTATGAATAAACATATTGACTGGTCATCACATAAGAGGACTCAAAATGGTGGGCAGGAGGCCCAAAATCAGACATGAAATTGACTGAGAGCGTAGGTGAAGTTTCGGCTTCACTGGAGATCGAATTTTTTGAACATGATGGCTTCAATAGGATGGATATGAATCTGATCTCATGGGATGATCTTCAAATTCTCCAATAATTGCAAAGAAAATGAATGGGAGGAAGAAAAATGGGGAAGGAAGGAATTGGGGCACATCATCCAATGTCTGAGGAACGACACTCAGTTGAAGCAATACTTCACATAAACATGAATGAATAATAATCCAAACTGAGTAAATGAACTCCACTTGTATTTTTATAATATTCTGGTGACTTGTTGAGCATGTAGGTGACCTATGAGAGCAAGTCATCCTCATAGAAACCCAACCCTAGCCACATATGCACCCTCTTTGAGTAATTAGCAAGTAGGGACCCTTGTGAGTTGTTTCCCTATTGATGTCATTAATCAAACTTAGCAATTGCACCCTCCTTAGGCCAATAGTTATGACTTTTTATCTATGACATCTTATATGCTTTCCCATGCTTTTGTGACTTAGTCTCCGAAAGGAAACTGCGCCCTCCTTTGAAAAAAGTTTCCTGATTTTCATATGACATCTTTTTTGAGTCTCCAAAAGGAAACTACGCCCTCCTTTGTCAATTGTTTCCTCTTTTGTATATGACTACTTTTGTCATAGCTTTTGGGTAGTTTCCCTTTTCTCTCTAACTTTCTTTTGTTGCACAGAGATGCGCTCTACAACCTAGTATGGGGGAGATCTTGTAATGTTACATAACGTTATTTTTATTAATAAAAAATAAAAATTTTAATTATAGGCCAAAATAAATTTTGGACACAAAACAACCTAATATGGAGGAGATGTTGTAATCTTCCTACCTAACAAAATAATAAAAAAGTAAAAATTTAATTAATCTCAAAAAAATGTGGGTTGCAAAAAAAATGTTGGTCTTGCACATGGTTTTAAAACCATTAAAACCATGTGCAAGGACTTCTAAACAACCCGTGATTTTACTGTACATGGTTTAGGAGGGCCTTGCACATGGTTTTAAAACCATGTGCAAGGCCTCCTAAACAACCCGTGGTTTTATTGTACATGGTTTAGGAGGGCCTTGCAAATGGTTTTAAGACCATGTGCAAGGCCTCCTAAAAATCCCATGGTTGTAGGAGGGCCTTGCATCTAGTTTTAAAACCATGTATGGGGAAATGTTGTAATGTTCCTTCATAACAAAATAAAAAGTAATAAAAAATATTATATGTCTGCCATAAATAATATTCAATATTAATAATAAAAATATTATATGTGGACCTTAAATAAAAAGATGTGTCTTTTGGGTTGAATCAAATCAATGGCTATATATAGGACACACCAAATTTGATAGTTCATTGAGTGCAATAACTAAGAAGAGGTTTGCACCTGGAGATATTTGATCCCTCTTGGCGCTTCATAGAGCTTAGGATTTGGATCTACGCTGGTTATAGAGTTTCTACATTTCATCCTTGGCAAGTTGGCTTTCCAATTGCACCCTCCTGGCACGGAAAACTCAATTCCACATGTTATTTTCACAATAATTAATTAATGGAAATAATTAAAATTAAGTACATGCCTTAATAATAATTATTTAGCAAAATTTCCCTAGGCTGATTAATTAATTCCTCTTTGTCCCCCTAGGTGTTTAGCAAGGTCCACACATTTGGTGGTAAAAATGTGGGGACATGACAGTCCACCCCTCCCAAATCTGCTTGTCCTCAATTAGAAGCACTCCAGAGTGCTGCAAATTGGTCCACTATGTAGGATAACTGGAGCATGAACTCGTGCAACATTTTTTTTGACTTGCTTCATCAAGCCATCATGTAAAGTTTCTTAGAAAACAGGCAATTCTAGGGTCCCATTTCTTGCATTTCACCCTCTTTAGTGAGAATGAATTCGAACACAACTTATTAGACAAAAATATGCCTGGGTTTCCATTTCCTCAACTGTAAATATCCAAATACTGCTGCTCCCTTTGGAACAATGTCATTCCCAAGAATTCCAGGGTCCCAAGGTATTTTCTAACTCATTCCACTCATAAGTAAAAACAACAAATTCCATCATCATAGAGGATAAAAATCATGATGTGGAAATCATGCCACTGCACATAAAATTGATAACTCCCCATGCAACATTGGAGATCTATGAGTCTTCTCCACCCAACATAAAATTCTTTGTGTACTTGATGCATACTAGCACTGAAGCTCATTATTTTGTGGCTTCAATGACATAGGTGTGATTCCCATGTCTCAAGACAATTATAGGCATCTTCCCACAACCATAGATTCCTAAATTGCTCAAAATAAGATGATGTATCACATTTTTATCCAAGAATACAATCAAAAAATACAAATAAGTGTCCCCTCGTCCAACCTGAGAAAGTACTGACACTCCTACCAAAAGGTGCATGTGAACACTTACAATGGAACAACTCCCTGCCACTGGTCAAAGTATGTAAGCATCTATCCAAATGTGTGTATTTCCACCACAAATACCACCTGATGAAATATATTTTCCTCAACAACTTTTCTTAGCAGTCACGCTTGCTTATCTTCCTTCCATTGATCTTGTGCATAATTTTTTCTGCAAGAAGACTGAATGTGTGACATGTAATCTTCCACCCAATCCACATGTGGCTGAATGACATCAGGTGACAACAATATGTTCCTATGTGGCTTATGGGAGGGTGATGGTGGAATTTAGTAAGTCATCATGAGCCTCTAGGAAAGCCTCCAGCTCTTCTTGTTGCACCAACAAGGAAAATTCCTTCTCCCAATTTTCATCCTCACTTGATGAGGCTGAAATAGAAGTGTGGGTAGAACTGTGAATCACATCTCTGCAATACTTATCCACCCAAATTATGGCTTCCTCTTCTTCCTCATTGGATGATCTAATTGAGGTGAGCTCATCTGTCTCTTACATGGAGAAGAGACTCTCTCAAGAAAACAACTCTAGTTTTCTATGGAAAAGGTCAAGTGCTTGGTTCTGATCAGTCTTGTCTGCACGATTCTCAAGCACATGCAAAACCAAGTGCAACTCATGACCCGACATCTCATGATATTCCTTCATATGTTCAAGAATGCAATCAGCCTTGTGAAGATGGCTAAATGGTGTGTAGGAGGGTAGGTGAGATCTTTGCAACTTCTGATGAAGTTGATCTATCTCCATCTTGGAATCTTGGAGTGCACCTTGAGTTCTCTTCAAGGAATATTGGGTGGTCAATAATTCTTCTGTGAGATTGCATATCTCTTCTTCATCCTTCAAGGATGCTCCATACAATAACTCCACAAGCTCAAGCAAGCTGTCTCTATCAGAAAGCAATTGCAAAAAAATACCTTTGGTGCTTGTCATGGCCTTTTGAAAATTCTCCATGTATTCAATGGAATATTTCTCCTCCAACTTCCAATAGAGATATGTCATCAATGTATAGGTTCCATGGAGAGTGTGTAGAGCCTCTTTGATTTTGCACTCACTCATCTTCAGTGACCTAGTAGGAAAATGAGGTTCTTGCAGATGAACCTCTTCTTCTTCCATCTCTCTGGGATCAACTTCATGAAACTCTAGTGGTGATGTGTAAGTTGATCCTGTATATGTAACCAACATAGAGATATGGACATCCCTGAGCAGATGTCTCAGTGAAATTTGAGCACCCATTAGTAGGTACTCTTTCAGTCATGTCCATAGTGTTTCTTATCCCTTTGGATTGTTTTTCTACATCACTGATGGTAGGATCAAGTGAATGGACACATTTCTATTTTGTTGTATAATACTCTCCATTAAGGATTTCAATTATGTCTTGCATTTCTTCAACATATTTCTCTTTAAGATCATGGAAAAATTCACCTTCTCCTTCGCCGCAAACACTTTGCAGTAACTTACACTTCTCTTCAGGAATCTTTCTTTCTGTTTTCGTGCTTCTTTGCCACCTGCATGACTAGATGGATCATAGCTTTCCACAATGGTGATAGTGGGATTTGTATTCTCACTAAGGTCAAGCCTCTCCTATGATGTGGATGCAACTTCATCATGTTGCAAGAGAGTCCAAAAATCAGAACTATGTTCATCCCTTTGCACTAGATTTTTCTTGCTCAGATTTCCTAGTTCACACCTAGCAGGTGAGGGATTGTCTTCCACTTCATAAGGAAATTCAAATGATGAATTCATATATGATATTTATTCTTATTTTGGATCTAATACAAAATATTCTTTCACCATATTATCACGATTGACACCCTCACCCTTCTTTTCACTAATTGTGTGATCACCAACATAGAGACTAGGAGTAAGTTTATCTCCCTCACAATTGGCCTTCCCTTTGCATTCCTCAGATGTAAGTGAATAATTTTATCCTCCCATGGACCAGATGGTTGTAGGAGAACATGGATGCTGCAAAAACGGTACATCATTTGTGGGTGCAGCGTTTGAATGTCTTAATGCAATTATTTGGAAATGGGTTTTTTATAACATGTAGAGATTGGTGTTCTTTAGTGCACCATACAATTTTTTTTAAATGGTTGAGAAACGAAAGAGATATGGACGAAACACTACCAGTGTGTTTTTTGAGTTGAGGAGTGATGACAGAAGATAAATAAGAAAAAAATAGAAAAAATTATGTATTCTTGTTAAAATTTACATATTCAGAATCTGCAAAAAAAACCATATCTGTTTCTAAAATCTCATAAAAAATGGAGGTGTGCAGCATAATCATACGAACCGCTAAACACAAGCATATTGAAAATTTGTATATAATGTTGAATTAGCCATGGTTGATCATACTCCAAGGCACAGGCATGTTGAATCCGAAGCAAAGTACAAAGCAGACCCATAGGCATAGGAATTCCACAAAATCATGGTTGGAGGCTCGGCCTTATCATTTGTAGGGAATAAATTTTTGAATTTAAACAATACGCGAGTGCGATTTAACTGAACAAAACACACACGCGTTATATAGAAACAAAACGCGTGCGCGTTATGTGATGACAAAGCGTGTGCGCGTTTTGTAAAACCAAAAATATCATTCATCATCATCTTCATCTTCATCATCTTCAACTTCATCATCATCATCATCATTAACATGATCATCATCTTCAACTTCATGATCATCATCATCACCATCAACATCATGAACATCATCATCATCTTCATCATCATCACCATTTTCATCATCATCATCACCATTTTCATCATCATCATCATATTCATTATCTTCATATTCATCTTCTTCATCATCACCTTCCTCATCATCATCATCATCCCCATCGCCATCATCATTATCATCATCCTCACCCTCATCGTCATCTTCAGCTTCATCATCACCATCATCATCATCATCATCATCAACATGATCATCATCACCACCATCAACATCATGAACATCATCATCACCATCGTCATCATCATCATAATGAACATCATCGCCATCACCATCGTTGTCATCATCATCATCATCATCCTCCTCCTCCTCATCACCTTCCTGATCATCAACATCATCATCACCATCATCATCATCATCAACATCGCCATGATCATCATTATCATCTTCATCATGTTCATCTTCATCATCCTCATCTTCACCATCATCACCTTCATCATCACCATCGTCATCATCATCATCACCATTGCTATCATCATCATCAACATTATGACCATCGTCGTCATTGTCATCATCATCACCATCATCATCACCTTCATCATCCTTATCATAATCATCACCATCAACATCATGAACATCCTCCTCCTCCTCCTCCTCCTCATCATCATCATCTTCATCATCATCACCATCATCATCACCATCGTCATCATCATCATGATCACCATTGCCATCATTGCCATCATCATCATCATCACCATCAACATCATGAACATGATCATCATCTTCAACTTCATGATCATCATCATCACCATCAACATCATCAACATCATCATCATTCATCATCATCATCCTCATAATCATCATCACCATCACCATAATGAACATCATCCTCATCATCCTCATCATCATCAACTTCATCATCATCATCATCATCATCATCCTCATCATCATAATCTCCAACAACATCATGAACATCATCATCATCACCATCACCATCACCATCACCATCAACATCATCTTCACCTTCTTCATCATCATCATCTTCATCACCTTCATCATCACCATCGTCATAATCATCATCATCATCACCTTCATCATCATCATCATCATCATCACCATCATCACCATCATCATCATCATCATCATCATCACCTTCATCATCATCATCATCATCATCACCATTGCCATCATTGCCATCATCATCATCATCATCATCATCATCATCATCATCATCACCACCACCATCAACATCATCAACATCATCCTTATCCTCATCCTCATCCTCATCATCATCACCATCAACATCATGAACATCATGAACATCATCATCATCATCATCATCATCATCATCATCATCATGAACATCATCATCATTCATCATCATCATCCTCATAATCATCATCATCATCCTCATCCTCATCATCATCATCACCTTCATCATCATCATCATCATCATCACCATCATCAACATGATCATCATCATCACCATCAACATCATCAACATCATCACCATCATCAACATGATCATCATCATCACCATCAACATCATCAACATCATCATCATCATCATCACCATCAACATCATGAACATCATCATCATCATCCTCATCCTCATCATCACCTTCATCATCCTCATCATCATCATCATAATTCATCATCATTCATCATCACCATCATCATCACCATCATCCTCATCATCATCCTCATCATGAACATCATGAACATCATGAACATCATCCTCATCCTCATCATCATCATCACCATCAACATCATGAACATCATCATCATCATCCTCATCATCATCATCACCTTCATCATCGTCATCATCATCATCATCATTCATCATCACCATCAACATTGTGAAAATCATCATCATCATCATCCTCATCCTCATCATGAACATCATGAACATCATGAACATCATCATCATCCTCATCATCATCATCACCATCAACATCAAGAAGATCATCATCATCATCCTCATCGTCATCATCACCTTCATCATCATCATCATCCTCATCATCATCATCACCGTCAACATCATGAACATCATCATCATCATCCTCATCCTCATCCTCATCCTCATCATCATCATCACCTTCATCATCATCATCATCATCATCATCGACATGATCATCG
>LPNX010822662.1:97653-117243 GCA_001517045.1 Pseudotsuga menziesii | reverse complement strand
CCAATGGAACAGAAAATGAAGCTCACATCAAGCGAAGGAAAAGAATTTGAAGATGCGACCAAGTATTGACAACTTGTAGGAAGTCTTATCTACCTTACAATAACTAGACCATATATTTCTTATGTTGTTGGCATACTTTCAAGGTTCATGCATAAACCTTGTGAATGACACTGGTCAGCTGCAAAGAGGGTTCTATGATACTTGAAGGGGACTCAAGTACTCTAAAGTGGATGACTTCAAACTTATTGGGTACTCAGACTCAGATTTTGATGGTGATAAGGAGACAGGAGTATCAACTTCTGGATACACTATGAGTCTTGGATCAGCAGCTGTCTCATGGAGATCACACAAACAATCAGTTCCGGCAGATTCAACAACAGAAGTAGAATATGTGGCTGCAGCTGAAGCAACGAAAGAAATAGTATGGCTCAGGAAGATACTTGAATATTTGCAAGAAAAACAAGAGAACACCACTCCATTACTAGTCGACAATACTTTTGCAATCAAGCTGGCTAAGAATCCTAGATTCCATGATCGAACCAAACACATCAACACAAAGTATCATTTGATTCGACATCATGTAGAAGCCAAGACAGTCCATCTTCGATATTGTTCCACAAATGATCAAGTTGCAGACATCTTCACCAAAGCGCTTGGACGAGAAAAGTTTGAAAGGTTCAGAAACATGCTCGGAATTACGAACACCCCTTTCGGATTAAGAGGGGGATTGTTAGAATATAATCCATTAGGGTTATATAATGTAAATAAATAAATAAATAAATAGTAGGAAGCCAAATAGGCTGAGCGGAAGGTGAAACCCAACCACCATGTGATTTGTATAAATATAGGCATTTGCATTGGAATAATAATCAATCGGGAGTTATTACCAACACATTCTAACATTTGTATTGATGTATAAACTTTATGCTTCATACAGACATCTCCATCCAACAGCAGAAAGCATGGTGGAAAGTCGTTTCGGAATGGTTATATAATTTTTTCGATTTTGGGGGTTTCATTCTAACATTTGTATTGATGGATAAACTTTATGCTTCATACAGACATCTCCATCCAACCGCAGAAAGCATGGTGGAAATTCGTATAGAGGGAAGACATTTAGAGGTCAACAGAGTGGGAAGACTTTCATTGGGAAACCTTATGTGAGAAATTGGGATGTTGGAACATCCACTGGTAAGTTGGATCTACTTCACTATTGTCACATGTAAAGAAAAACAAAATGGGAGATAATGTGATCTATATGCTATGTTGGTCTTTGTAATAATACTACTTGTATGTAAGAAATATGAAGTTGGAGTAGGACAACAAGAAATGAAGCCCTTACTCCTTTTTGTTTGTTTGTTTGGACAAAAATGCAGCAAAAAATTTATGGAATAACTTTAGGCAGCGAGTGTTCCTCTGATGCTGTAGGTATGATGAAAAACATGTTGTTTACAATTTAAAAACATCCCTCTTACTTATGGATTGAATATTAATTGTCAGTGTGGAGTTTTATTATGTTTCAAATTCTATTCCATTCAACTTTATATTGAATTTAGCTACAAGCAAATTGTCCATATGAGACAACACTTCTTACTGGTAGATGAAACAATTCCTCAATATTTATTTGTCATTACTTTTCCTATGCTTTTGCAGTTCTTAGTTGATATGAAAAGATTCAAGAAGCTGAAAGAGCTGAACGTGCTGCAAGGGAAATTTTTGCCTCAAAACATTAAATAGCTGCACTAAAACATATAAGAGCCGAGATACTACACCCAGCTATAGATATGGCAATATATAAAGCTGTGGTAGCTACAAGGAAGGTTGAGTCAATTAGAGATCTTGAGCAAGCAAGATTGTTGCATTTTCAGACTTCTGAGCAATTTTCTAATGATAGCAGGATTATCGAAAATGTTAATGCATCTGGAGGATCTGTGAGCAGCCTTTCTGTACAATGACTTGACATGCTAGAGCCAACACTATCATTATAGTTTGCATCGCTGGCATACTTTGCTTTCAATATTTTTCAAAATACACTCACTGCATTTAAATATTTTGGAGGTGATAATTGAATTTTGGATAGCAAGAATCCAAAGTTCATTCCAGGTTGAATAACATAATTTAAGGGAAACCGGTAGCCCCTTCAAGTAAAGAAGTTAGTTTTTCCATGAGACTGCACATTTCAAAAGGTCCAAGAGGGCTTTGGTACTAGTCAAATAGCATGAATTCCATTTTATTTTTAAATTTTTTGCCATATTCCACTTGATTTTTGAGCCAAATTCTCATTTTTGTTCCTCAAATTTGGTTCAAGTATGTGCTTGTCAACCCTCACAATTTCTATAAAAGTTGCTATGGGTACATGCTTGCATGTCCACACTGTAGTATTATTTTTGACTTGTTTGTGATGGCGATTTGTACAATTATTCTGATTGTGCATGATGTATATATTACAATGCTCAATTGACACTTCACATGTTGACTGTGGTACTGTCTTGGTAACCTTCTTCTGACAGTTTCTATTGTGAACAAATTCTCTCTAAAAGTAATGATTTTGGACTGGTGTACACAATATTGCTTGAATGCATCAAATCAGCTTTTACTTTGCATGCATGATGGCACAGGCAACTCAGGAATGTATTTGAATGTCTGTATTAAGCATGTAAAATTTGAGATGCAAGTAATTATCAAAATGTTCTATAAAACTTTCTTTAACAAAATTTTAGTCCAATACAAGCAGTATTCATACCCAACTACAACAGAGATGCTAATTGGTAAGCATGATTAAGATATTATGAATATTCTCATATTTTGTTAAGTGCATCAGACATGGAGATCAATTCGTTGGGGTTACTCCAAAGTTTAAACACTTTTAGTCACATATCCAAACTCTTTACAACGATTAGTTTGAATTTGGATTATGTACCTGACCAAGGCCCCATACCGACCACAATCCAGACATATAGCCACCTTTTGCTCATTAATCTAAAAATTTTACTTTGTTAAATTGGGACCAATCTACCAGTTCTAAGTTTTCTTGTAAACATCTAAGGAAAATGTTTTTTTTACCATGGGAACAGCAAGCTCTCAAGGGTATATCCAACAGCTTGCAGGTCAGATATACTAGTAACTTGTCACTCAGCAAGGGTCGAGATGTTTGGAATACCATCAAGGGTGGAGAAATTTGGAAGACCATCTGGGTGAACCTCTATCTCAGAGATAGCATACCCTTCTATCTCAGGGATAGCGTACCCTTCGAACCTTATTACAACAGGCCAATGAGTAACCCTATCCTGCAGGTTTTGAACCTATGTTCTTTCCATAAATAACACAACACATGTTACAAATCAACTAATAAAACCTTCTTATCAAATTGCCTTTTTTAAACCTTAAAACTATTCGAGGCCTAAAAATCTTAAACTTTCAAGGCTAATTGGCATGTTAGTTGTCACTGCAGGTTTGAGGGATTATATTGTTGATAATGTCATTTTTTTAACAATTTGTTCCTAGTTTTTATGTTGTAATGTTTTTGAAACTTGAAAAGGAAATTGGAGTCAATGTTACAAATCAGTTAATAAAAAACCCTCCTAGTAGTAAATTGCCTTTTTTAAACTTTGAAACTAATTGGGATATTAGTTGTAAATTGTAATGGGAGACCTTGAAAATTTTAGACTTTGAAACTAATTGGTATATTAGTTGCCGGTGGAGGTTTGAGGCCTAGTAGCTTTTACACGTGGGAAGCAATATTGTTTAGATGTTTTCATTTTTAAAAACATCTAAACATAAAATCAGGAGCAAACTGTTAAAAAAGAATGACATATAAGCAACCTTCACATATGATTCATGTATTACTTGGAGGGATCTCAACATTGTCATAGTAAATGCCTAAAACCCTTCATCGATTGCAAGGTTTTATTAGTTGTGAAATTATGTTTGCATATTTTTCAGATTAATAAGATAATTTTCATTGAAAAAAACAATTGATTGCAGATCGAGGATGCTCATCCCTAGCGTATGGAGCTTCAAAAGAAATAAGTCCATTTACGTTAAACCAAATAGGTGCTGGTGTGCACTTAAATCCTTTCTCTTTGAATAAATATAAGTTACTAAAATCCTATCAAAAATTGATGCATTCTCTTTGAATTATACAGATTAGAAATTAATTAATCCTTCATTGGTATCCCTAACATTGTTAATTTTCTTGCTGGAGTGGGATTTTTTTATACAATAACTAGCCCAAATTTAAAGGATTATGGAGACAAAAGCACTGGTAATTAGATTTATCTACTTAGTTAAATACCATTCATTCCCACACTAAATATAAGTTGATCTTAATTAGGTTTTTTCTCTTTTGCTCAAAATTCATTGGTTTTTCTCATCAAGTGGTTTGTAAGGTTTCCTCAATACAAACATAGGGAATTGTGTCTTACTCTAGAGCTATGCGGTCAATACCCATTTAAATTCTGGTAAAATAATCAGTTTTAGGTTAATTTTGATTCTGAAGCTATCATTTAATAGTTATTTTTTATTGAGAAAGCGTAGAGAGTTTGATAATATTAATTTGAAATAAATTTGATAGAAAGAAAAAATTTAGTCATTTGAATCATAATGAATGCAAATATTTTTCTACAAAACATAGATTCGAAAGTATTGGTATTTGGGTAAGCATAATTATTTTTCATTGCAAAAGTAGAGGCTCTTGGAATGAAAGGTATTTACATTTGTTATGTTATGTTATGTTAGAATTTACATATGAATTTTTTTGAGAGGAAAAAAATGAATGATTTTTTTGGAAGATTTATTTTCAATAAACTTGTTTTTCAAAATGAATGATTTTTATTTATGTTGGAATTTAAATGATTTTTTTTTAGAGGAAAAAATGAATGATTTTTTATTTAAAAAATTTATTTTCAATAAACCTGTTTGTTTTTTCAAATATGAATGATTTTTTTGAAATTTTATTTTCAATAAATGTTTTTTTATTAATGGTCTTTTAGAATGTTGTTCTTATTTTTTTACTGTAAATATGATTTTTTTAATTGATTTTTATTTTTATTATTATGTTGAAAAATAAATATGAACATTTTTTAAAGAAATAAATGCAAATGATTTTTATACAAAACATTATTTTTGATAAATGTGTTTTTGTTAATCTATTTAAATATTTTTTTATGTGTTTTTGTTAATTTTTTTTATAATCATGTTTTGCAAATATGTTTTCAATTTTTATCAATGTAAAAAATATAATTTTTTAGAAGGAAATCTAAGTTTTGAATTGAAGTTTGGTAAATGAAATGAATTTCACATAACAAAGATATGTTTTTGTTAAGTGCCACAAACAAAAAGTTGTTTGTTTTTTATGTATAATTGTAATCACTAGTTGTTTAAATGCATTCTTTTAGCTAAATAGGTTGTTTCACTAACTACTTGTTATCCATGCATCAACTACCAGCTATCCACTAATGCTAGTTATTCACTAAACCTTGTGCACATTAGCTTGACTCCCAACTCCTAGTTGGAGTTTGACTATACCTTGTGCACATGGATTGCACATTACTATGCCACTAAGTTCAGTTATAACATGAGTTTTTATTTTTATGTTTTTCCAACTACCACACACTGTAGTTATCACATGAGTTTTTTTTTAATATATATCTTCCATAATTGTTTATTACTAATTTTGAACCACACTTAGAATCAATTTGGAGAGTACACTTGTCCCATTCTCTTGCAATCTAAAAAAAACATAGATAGTAATCCACCCCAATGAGTGTAATAATATAAAGAGTTTTTGATATTTTTCAAAGAAAATGTATATTTGTTATACACAAATACATTTTTTAGTAACAAAAATACAAATATAAACAAATAAATAAAACTAGGGAGATATCTTTGAATGTCTTTATGTGACTTTAAGGAACTCACAAAAATATTCTGAAGGTTTAAAAAAAACCCAATATTATGAAGTTTTAAATTAAAAAAGTAAATAAAATAACCAAATATAAATAAATAAATATTGCAAAATTTCTACAACAATATTTGATTTGAGAGATTTAAAAAAAAACCCAATATTATAAAGCCCCAAATTAAAAAATAAATAAAATAAACAAATATAAATAAATAAATAGAGCAAAATTTCAACAATATTTGATTTGAGAGGGACTGAAACCCATTTTAGGAAACCTATCATAAAAAAACTAGAAAATAATTTTTTTAAAGGAAGTTAAGAAGATCTTTTTTTTTTCAAAAAGAAAAAGTCTTATATATATTAATATATATAATAAAAGGTATCACAAGTTTGGACTACGTTTTTTTGCTGATCCCCATATACATCCAATACATCTGTCTTCCTTTTGCTTCAAAAACATACATTCTATGTTCACTGTCCCTTAATTCGTCATACTTATCCAAAAGCTGAAAAATAACTCGACTAACTGTTACCCACATAATAGGAAAATGACTCAAATCTAAGTAGTTACCCTACACAAGGAGACAGTTAATATAGCAAGAGCCCTAATGCATAGCAACATTAAGCACTCTTCCTATGTAATAAGTCAATATATACCAAAAAGCTGAAAAGAATCTAGAGTCCTTCCTTCACCCGGGGCCACCAGAAATTGACCAACCGGGGCTTCCAGAGCTAGCTTGGATAATCTATCAGCAGTAGTATTAACCTCTCTAAAGACATGCTGAATTGTAGTCAATGAGAAGGTTGACTTTAACTGTAAGATACGCTCCATCCAATGCATCAAAGATAATGATCAGAAGTCTACTTGACCCTTGTACCAGTCCACAATAAGCTTAGAGTCCCCAACAATCTGTAGTGAAGAGATTCCCAGGTTTGAAGCAAAAGAAAGAAGGCTCCATAAAGCAAGAAGTTCTGCCTTGGAATTTGTGCCAACCCCGCAATTCCAAATGATACTAAACTTCCCTAGCTCAGGAGAAATAAGAAGAGATCCAGCCCCACATCTTCTTCCCCCATCTTGTGACGTGCCGTCAAAGAATCCAACCGCCACATTCTGATCTAAAAGAGGCTGCTGTAGAATATGAGCTTTGTTTACTTTCTTACTAGCCTGTCTTTCTATTCAGAAACATCGAGCCTTGTTGAATACCTGTAAAGGAGTAAAGGTCTTCCCTTCAAAAATAAAGGCATTTTGAGTTAACCAAAGAGACCTGCAAACAAAAAAGGGAATAATATGCCAAGATTTTGCCTCAGAGGACCACAATGCAAAATCTTCTTTGACAGAATCCCCGTGCCAAGTCACGTCAAGCTTTAAAGAGATATATACAAAATCCCAAACCTGTTTAGTAAATGGACAATTTATCATCAGGTGTGTCGTTGTCTCTGCATCAGAAAAGCATAAAAGACAGACACTTGGCCTATAGAAGCCTCTCCGTAGTAGAGAGTCCCACGTGAGTACTCTATTAGCAATCTAAAGCCAGCAGAACAGTAAAATTTTAAGAGGCAGGTTCCACTTCCAGGCCTGAACGAACCAGTTAGGAACAAGTCCAGTGAAGTCCTGATTGCACGCAACATCGTATGCTTTTGCTGCTGTAATGGAGCCATCTTTAGTATTTTTGCTCCAAAAAAGGAAATCTTTAGCAGAGTTTAAACAAATGCCGATATTTCTGAGAAAACTAATATAATTGTCCCATTCAATACCCAAAGCATCCATAAAACCCAACTCCACCGACGAGTACCAGACAGTCCAAGAGTTAGCAACATTTCGCTTAGCCGCCTGGGCCAGAAAAAAGATGTTCCTATTCATTAAACGTGTCAATAAAGCATCTGAAAGTCTCCACCCTTTGTCCAAGCCAAAAATAGAATCCCTGCCAACTCTGATATTCCACCCGTCGCCTGGTTTCCAAGCCAAATAGGGCTTTAACAGAGGAATAGATTTGTGAAGAGCTCTCCAAACAACAGAGGTCCTTTCAACATTATAAGAGGTCAAACTTAACCAGTCACCGATCGCCCAGCCCTTTAAATACTTCGCTAATATAACCCGATTCCATAAGCTGCTGGTGAATAGACACCTCCAAAGATTTTTTGCTTTCAAAGCAATACCAAAGGTGTCAAGGTCTTTCAAACCCCACCCACCCAGATGCTTCGGCTTAGTCAAATGCGTCCACTTCACAAGGCTGATGGCTCTTCTTTCCTTTCAGCCCGACCAAATAAAACGGGCCATTCTGCTTTTAATGAGATTAATAATGGTATGAGGGATCCAAGTAAGTGCAAGCCAATACACAAGAAGGCTTTCCAATACCACTTTTGTCAAAACAAATCTGTCCCCTATAGAGAGGAACTAATGTCCCCACCTGCCTATACGCGCTTCAACCTTCTTTAGCAGCCATCGCCAGTCTAAAATCTTGTATGCAGAAGGTTTTAGAAAAAAGCCCAAATATATGAAGCCCAACTCCAGAGGAGAAAATTCAATAGGGAAAAGGTGCTTGATATCAGAAATCTCATTAAGAGTCAATCCTGATTCACTAAACAAAGACTTTTGATGACTAATGCTCATCCTATATGCTTCACAAAATAAATCTAATGCTTCTTTTATAATATGCCACTCCTGCAAAGATCCACCGCCAAAGATCAAAATGTCATCCACAAATAGCAAATGTGTGATGATAACATCCACCGCCATCTTAAAACCCATAATGTCGCCTTTTTCTGCCAGCTTCTTAAGGATCCTACTAAGACCTTCGACAACGAGCAGGAAAAGCAAAGGAGAGAGGGGGCGTCCCTGCCTCAGTCCCCTAGAGGTCGAGAAAAAATAAGTGGGATTTCCATTAAATAGAACAGAGTAAGTAGCTGAAGAAACACAACCCATAATCGAATTTGTGGTATTTAAAGGAATACCAACCTGCAACAAGACAAATCTCAAGAAATGCCAATCTACTATGTCGTACGATTTTATAAGATCTAACTTTAGTACCAATGCTTTTTTCCCCCGACTTTTAATACTATGTATCACTTCTTGTGCTACCCCCACCGCATCAGTAATCTGACGATTTTCCAGAAAACCAAACTGCTCAATAGAAATCCCATGTGAAAGTCCACCTTTAATTCTGTCAGCAATGATTTTTGAAATGATTTTATATGCCAGATTACATAGAGAAATAGGCCGAAATTTTGCAAAATAAAGTGGCTTGTCCGTCTTGGGAATTAACGCAATAAAGGTAACATTTAAAGAGCTGCAAACCCGACCCTGAATTCTGGACTCTTCCACCATGGCAATTAAATCCGGGTCAATAATGTTGAAGAAATGTAGAAAGAACTCCACAGTCCACCCATCGGGACCCGGACTTTTCAAATGATCAAATTTCTTCAAGGTCTTATGAATTTCATCCACAGTCACCGTCTCAAAAAGTTTTATACTTGCCTCAGCATTAAACATAACAGGGAATTTTAATGCCACTTCCACCTGAGAATCCAGCGAAGCATCCTCACAAGCCTTGTAAGAGTTTTTAAAATAGGATAATGCTTCTCTATCAAGATCAGCTTGTTTAAAAATCTTAGAACCATCTGCCGCATTCAACTCCCATATATGGTTATGTATTCGCCTTTGGTTTGCAAAGTGATGATATAATTTGGTGTTTCTATCACCACTTTCTATCCACTTCAAACGACTTTTTTGGAATGCCGTCTCCTCCTGCCTTTTTAAGATAGCATTTTTTGAGCCGACAAGCCAATCCAAGAAACCTCGATCCTCTTCAGTCTGAAATCCAGTCGGATTAGCAGTATAAAGAGAGGAAATCTTTCGCTCAAAATCTTCTAAATCTTTCTCATCGAGTGCCTTTCTCCGCTTCTCCCAACATTTGACTTCAGCCTTTAGAGATTTCAGTTTTTTAACCAGCGCTTTCATGGGAGACCCTTCCCCATCAACACAAAATTTGCTCCAAAACCTCCTAACAAAAAGATCAAAATTGTCAACAGATAACCAGGAGGCGTTGAATTTAAAGGGGTAAGCAACTCGCTCTCTTTCAAATTCCCATTGAAAAGCAACAGGGAAATGATCTGAAATTTTCGTTTTTATAACCCAAGTTCGATAAAGATGAGCTCGAGCCAAATAGTCACTATCGACCAGGAACCTGTCAAGGAGTTTCCCAATGCCAGCTTCCCCCCTTCTACCATTATGCCAAGTTGGTGACAGAATCGTCGGTTCGACATCTTGTAAGCCTTCGCCACTGATAAGATCAAAAAAGAAATCTGCCTCCGGATCCAGTCGAGCAGACCCCCACATTTCACTGGCCAACAATGTGAAATTTAAATCCCCACCAATGATTAAGCCCTTTTTACATAGAAGACCTCCCGACTGGATCACCTTCCAGAAAGGAATACGATCCACATACGACCCATAAACATCAACAACTTTGACAATCTGTGAATCACCCACAATTCTGCTTGTAGAATAATACCTGCACTAGAATTAAAAGCCTCAAAGGAGGCCTTTTTCGGATCCCACGTCGATAACAAATCTCCATAAATTCCCACAGCATCAATAGCACTCATATACCAATTTCCTACTATGCCAGACATAAAATCAATCGCCTTACAACTTCCAACCATAGTTTGCTGAAGCAAAATTATATCAGGTTTGAGAGAGAACACCAATCTATGGAGGGCACATTTTTATGGGGGACCCCCACCCCGCGAATGTTTAAGGAAAGGATTAACATTAACAACCCCTAGCAAGGGCCTTCTGTGCTCTAAGGGCCCGTGAGGATAATACCACTTGTGAGGAATTCTGAGAAGACCCATCTGTATGAGCCTTGGATTTTCTAGCACGCCTCGTCTTAAGAAGGGAAAAATATTGTTCAATACCCCCACATAAATTGGCAGCCGAATCCTTGCCTTTATTCTCAGAAAAAACCCTAGGAGATAGGATACCACCAACAATATTAACATCTGAAACCCGACCACCTGTAAATATCGGGATATTTTTACGCTGAAGAATATCCTTATATGAGGGCATAAGAGTCCCAATGGATTCATCAACCTCAAATTGTGCAAAAGACTCAAACTCCACATTAGCAGGGCTCGACAGACTACCAGAGGGCTCTAAAGAAACCGAGGGAAAATGTATAGAATCAGAAGCTGTTTTTAATGGAGAGTGTTCTAAAACCTCCCTGGGAAAGACAACCCCGATACTCCCATCACCTTTCCAACAGGTCTCCTTAGGAATTTTGACAGATATAGAATGATCCAAAGGCGGTTCTATCAAGGAACTAAAAGAAAGCTTCTCCTTAAGAAAAACAACATCCTCTTCTGAGAGAGATTCTACAAATTTTGGAGAAATCATCTTAAGCTTACCTACCCAAGAGTTGGCCGGCAAAGCTAAAACTGTTTCAGCAACATCCTCAACGGACTGAGAGCAATCCAGCGAACAATCCAAAGGATCCTCGTCATCTGCTTCTGACAAGATAAGTCCAGGAAAAATTTGTTGTTGTAGATGCCTCCCTGGACAATTAACCTGTAAGTGCCCTACAACGTTGCATGTATTGCACCTAAAAGGGAAAACCCCAGTAGTCCAATTCTAACTTGAACAACATCCCTCTCCAATCAATGTTAATCTCTATAGCCAGTCCCTTAGAGACATCAATTTCCACCAGAATCTTCGCAACTCTATGGTCCTTCCCCCCTAGTAATGCAGTATCTATGTAAAGAAGCTGCCCCAGATAATTCCCTATCTCAACAAAGGCCTCCAAATTCCAAAGAAAAATTGGGCAGTTAGGAATATGTAACTACAGGTGTTTAATTTTCAGCACTTATGTTTCGAGATTGAAACAATGCTCCCAATGTTTTAGCATCAAGCTGCCCTTTCCACGTAACCAAGTCTTCGAGAGAATCATCTGCGCATCATTCGAAGATCTGAAGAGAAAAGCATACCATCCTCGAGACAGAAAATATATTTCAGGGCAGTAATTAAGTATGGGCTGCCAGCTATCCTTGATGTATGCCTCCACATCCCTACTTGAGCACGCCCAATAACTAAATTTACCAACCAGAGTAATCAGAGTCATCTTGGCCACTTCCATCAGCCCAATATCCTTTCCTAAAACAAAGTTTGGCCCCCCCTTCTTGGGTTTCCAGGGTTTTACAGAGTCCCTCTTACCTACCTTTAGCGCCTCAAAATTATCATTCACTGTTTTCTTCTTCAACGAACTCTGAGACTTACAAGAAATTCCAGATACATTGTTGAAAATTTTAGCAGAAAGACAACTATCGATAAGATCTATGCGCTCCTTTTCTACCTGAAGAGCATCGAGATCATTTGGGCAGATAGCATTAACTAAACAACCAGATCCGAATTTACGGTGAATCTCCTCATCTGAGATGAATAGACCAGCCTCCTTCCAGTTGATCTCATCACCGGGATCCACGAGGATCCCTAGGTCGCCACTTGTCATCTTCAATAGACCCTAGAAAGTAAAATCATAAGAGAGCGACCCCCAAAAAGAAATAAATGTACGTACTAGCAAATCCGCTACCTTCCAATTTCACTCAGGTGGAATAATGAAGCAGTAAATAACTTCACCAACCTTCACCAAAAAACCAAAAGCAAGGACCTAATGCATTAATAGCTATAGGCCGCTCCAAAATTCAAAACCCAGTCGAGCGGGAGAAAACCAGAAGTAACAACTTCTGAAACACCAGCTGAAGATTCAGAACCAGGGAGAAGACAAAATAATACGACTGAAATATAACACCCTGAAAGATATATCTGACATAATAGAACACCAGCTATCAACGAACTTCTCATAAAATCAGACCCCAATCAAAATTCAGTTTAAATCTTTAGGAGAGTAGTAGCTAGTAGAATACTACCAAAAACTCTGAAAGCGAGAGCATTCTAAATGCATCAGTGTCTAACTTCCACTGACACTTGCAAAAGCTACAATAAAGTCAACAAATATAGCGACAACCAAAGGCAGCAACCTTGGTACCTTAAGAAGATCAACAAGTTAAGAAGATCTTTAAGAAAAGAGAATAGAAAGAAATTAATAAAAGTGTACCTTGGTACTATTGAGAAGAACATATATCTCATTTTTAAAACATATAATTGTATTTTAATAAAATAAAACTAAAATACTGTAACACTATGAACAATGTCCAATGGTATGAGAATTGAGGCTATCTCTATATTAACAACAAACACCACTTCATTAGGACCCTATAGATGAATGACAAACACTTGGCATTACCTGTTGATCAACGACGATGTTGTATCAAATGTAGATAAACAGAGATGTTGTATCAAATGATCAAATGATCAAATGATATCTGATCACTGCCAGGGTGAAACTCTTCCATTATGATAGTCATGAATCATGCATCTGTACCTATCTCTATATGCCCCTGGCGGCGAGGATTTTAACTAACAAGACTAAACTTTCCCTAGAAGGAGTTCAAAATTCATAATCTTCAATTCAAACAGGAAAATTGTCATCCAAGATAAATAAAATGATTGTCCTCCACAATTTTCTTGATGATTCACCAACAAGGTTCCAAGGCTAAACAATTCTAACATTACCTCTAAAGCAACTCACTTCCAAAGCATGGCCAATTTTTAACACCTTAGATTATTCCCTTAGCTATAAAAAAAAAAAAATTACCCGTTTGAGTTTTAAATTTTTTTTTTTGGAGGGGACATAGAGGACAGACCAAGTTATATGTGGTACAATTTTCAAATCTTGACTCATTGCAAGTTCAAATTTATCCTCGTTAGTTTTACCCTGGCAGTGATCAGAAATCATTTGATCATGCATCTCTACCTATCTCTCTATGCCCCTGGCGGTGAGGATTTTAACTAACAAGACTACACTTTCCCTAGAAGGAGTTCCAAATTCAAAATCTTCAATTCAAACAGAAAAATCGTCATCCAAGATAAATAAAATGATTGTCCTCCACAATTTTATTGATGATTCACCAACAAGGTTCCAAGGCTAAACAATTCTAACATTACCTCTGAAGCAACTCACTTCCAAAGCATGACCAATTTTTAACACCTTAGATTATTCCCTTAGTTATCAGCCTATGATTTTTAGTAAAAAATATTGTCTTTACAAGTGGAGAAAATTTGCCACTATAAACTAATTTCTAACAGCTCAAATGTGGAATCATGCTCAAAATTGGGCCAACTGACATATGAAAAAATATACTTCTTTCTAAGAAGAAAGTTGCAACATTTAAGAAGAAAGGACAATTTTTCTCATATTCCAACTTAAAGACAAAAGGTACAAGCATGCAATTGCAAATTTACTCTCCTCCAAAAGCAACAGTTATTGTCAGGGACATTGCCACGTCGTGGCTCTTGTTATGTAATATGAATCAACAATACATTACAATTGGAAAATTATATAATATGAATTTAAACATCAACATTCTAATCATATCTCCAAACACGTTTAGAGCAGTTCACTCCTCCATAGCTTTTTTTCATTACTATAAATTCTGATGCTTGAGGGCATCATGTATATATGGTCGCGGGTGGGGATGACCACCCTAGCCACCCGCCCTACATGGGCCCCGAGAATTCTTCCATAATTTATAGACATAGAACTCATGGTGATATCAATTTTTTTCAATGGGTATTTTTTTTAATGTTAACTTTATTTCATTCATGAAAAATTGGTAAATATTAAATTTATATTTATGTTGATAGGCATATATATCTTAGAATTTTTGGGTGGACTGTCATTTATGCTTTTTCATCTATGGATGAGAATGAGACAATTGTACTATCTAGATTGATTCTATGGGCGTCTTCCAAATTCATAATTAAGAATTTCAAAAAAAATAAAAAATAGCTTAGTTAAAATCTGATAAGTACAATTCGTGATAGTTGGAAAAATTAAAGTTGAACTTCAATTATTCCATTGTTAGATACAACTATTGGATTATTAGATACAACTATGAGCTTAACTCCATTGATGATACAACTAGCACAACCACATTTTATTTTTTAATCATAGGAACAACAACCTCCCATTAGTATATCCAACAACTTGCAAGCGAGATATACCAATAACTTGTGACTTAGCATGGGCCCGAAGCTGACAACTAGCACAACCACTTAACTTGTGGATGGTGAATACCGATAGGTCACAAGTTAAATATTACTAATAAATTATTAGTTACTTGTTCTTGTTTTTTTTAAGATAAATGAGTTAAATATTTCTCAAACTATCAATTATCCATGCACCAACTAAGAGTTATCCATGCATCAGCTACCGGTGATCAATGTATCAACTATATATATATATATATGATTGTTTATTTTGAATTTGGAACAATTTCCATAGAATCAATTTGGACAGTCTCATACTTGTGTAATCTAGAAAAAACATAGATGCTTGTCCACCTCAAAATCTCAAATAAAAACATTTATAGGTGTAATTATTAGCTTAATTTCTCCAATCATGACTTACTTTTACATGAATTATAATTGCTAATATATTAACTTTTAAATTAACTATTAGATACAACTATTAGCTTAACTCTAATAATTTTACACCTATTAATTTTAGGTCAACTCTAATCAAAATTATTACTAATTTAAAAAAAAAATAAACGACATGATAATTTTTTTTTTTAATTCCTTTCGATCGTTGTCTTTATCTTTTCCAATGTGGGTCACCTTTAAAAATTACATCACGTGCATGTTCTTTCATTGCAATGAGTCGCCTACACAATTATTCACTATGATAAGTTCACCTTCAAGATGGCGATAAGTTCACTATGATAAGTTCACCTTCATCCAGATTAATCTCCCAATAAAGTTTTCAGCAAGTTTTGTGAGAATTATTATTGCTATCAACAAGTACATAGTGACTCATCACCAATTATTCGACCAAAATTATGTTATTTAAAATAATCAAATAACATATAAATCTTGACCCTTTATTTTATTTTCATAAATAAAGTTATATATATATAAATATAAATATTTTAAAATAATAATTTGTATATAATTAATATTTAATTAACCTTATAAAAAAATTACAATTTCAAAGACACATTATCCAAATTACACCACATTTAAAACTCCGAATTCGAATCAAAATTATCAATTACTCAAAATTTGAAATACCTAAAACATTTGAACGGTCCTAGAAGGGAAATTTATTTACCCAAAAAAGGGAGCCTCTAATAAATATAAGCAAAAAGGTTACATAACTTTATCTTTACATTCTGTCTCCTAGCGAGGAATGAAGAGTGCTGTGCTTACTCCTTAGTTGCGCACATGCCTTGTCCACGTCAGCCAGTCACAGCTTGTGCCTAAATTTGTCGGTTAGTGGTGGCCCGCTTTGTGCACGTCAGCCAATCACATCTTGTGCCTAAATTTGTCGGTTAGTGGTGGCCCGCTTTGTCCACGTCAGCCAGTCACAGCTTGTGCCTAATTTTGTCGGTTAGTGGTGGCCCGTTGAATACATAATTTGCGGGTAAGTAGAGAAAGTTATGGTCAAAGACACGTCATCTAATGCTAATGAAAGGATATGCATACACATGAGAGATCACGTTTACATACATACATACATGAGAGCCATTGGACCAAAGCACCACATGTCAATTTACATAAAGCGGAACTCAATTTTATTAAATTGAGGAATAAGAAGGTGAATTTTGCATTTTGGTCATTCCTTATCGTACGCAGTGACATAAACGGTCAAGTAGGACAGCTTGTTTTCGATCTTTTAATAATATTTTTATTTAATTAAAAAGAGTGAAAGCATTGGATAGAAAGGTTTATATCAATACCAATTTTTTTTAATATTTAATAACAATTTTATTTAATTCCATTTAAAGAATGGAGGTGCTCTTCAATTCACTATGGGAGAGATCATGTTAGGTTAATCACGTTATGTTAGCCCGCTTAAATAAAAAATATTAAAAAACAAAAAAAAATACATCACATCCACTAAATAAAAATAAATAAAAATTTAAACTAGCATATATCTATTTTCAACCCAGATCTATCAAGTATACTACCAGAGGGATCCAAATGGTAAAAAAATGTACACCTCAAGAAATTGGATCTCTCTCGGTGCTTGATAGATCTGGGTTTAAAATAGATCTATGCTAGTTAAAAAGAGTGTAAGTTAGATTGAAAGGTCTACATTATTAAAAATAGTGAGTAAATGTGACATATTTGTTCTTGTTGAGTTCCTTTGTAATAAATGTGTGCATTGTATAATCCATACCTTGATTCTTGTGGTGTTAGCATGTGGTTGTGATTTTTTAAAGTTTGGCAAGTTTCATTTTTTTTGTACTCTATGTGATTTTTAAAGTTTGGCAAGTTTCATTTATGTGGATTTGATGTGATTTTCAAGTTTGGACATTGTTTATTATTATTCTTTTTTGGATAATGTATGACAATGCAATATAGATTGTTTTTTGTTTTGTTTTTTTATTAGGAAATATACCAACATGTGCTATTTAATGTTTGGCAAGTTTTATTTATTTGGACTCGATGTGATCTTTAGGTTTGGACATTGCTTATTATTATTCCTTTTTGGATATGTATGAGAATGCGATATAGATTGCTCTCTTGATTTTTCACGAGGAAATCTACCAACACCTTTTATTCCATAGAATCAAGATATGGACACCTTACATAATCCACTCAATCATTACATAGAGGCTCAACAAGAGCAACATGTCACTTACAAAAATTGATCCTGGTTGGGGAAGGTAACAATCATTCCTCTCAACCACCCAAGCTACATTCGATGGAGATAAACTACTCTCTTGTTATTGCAATACCTCTCGTAACATTTAAAGTAACTTTACTTAAGTTTTACTCATGTGACATAAATTAATAATTTTGTATCTATTTATTTCTTTAATACAAATGTGAAAATATGGATACGGAAGTTAGGTAGCCATGCAGTTAATTGACAAAGCCTGAGTTTATGGCATTAACTCAACCCTCGACTATATTTATGAAGACAAGTAGTCAATCTTGGGGAAAAGTAGTTATTAGCTATTAAATTCCTAAGCAAGGAAAGAGGAAAGTATGTTTAAACAAGAAAAGAAAATAAAGAAAGGGATCGGGAGCTGCCAAAGAACACCTAGAGTGGTGTAGTCTCTATAAGAAACTGTTGAGAAATAGCATAGAGCTTCCAGAGAACACATGAGGGGTGTCATTGAGAACATTAAAGGTGCTAGGTTCTGCAATAATTAACTTTGCTCATTAGACTGGTGGCAACTTGAAAGCTAGAAAAAAAAAGTCATAAACTTAGGATTTTGGGCAAGGGGGTGGAGACCTTGTAGATTGAAAATTTTCGAGGATTCATAAGGTTGGGAGGTGCGTGGCTGTTGCCTTTCAAATTCTTGACAAAAATTCAGATAAGCCTTACTAGTAATTGCACGCTTGTATGGTTATGGGAATGAAATGTGTTTCTATTTATATTAGTACAATTTAGCTTAAAATGATTAGTGATTTGTTAAATGTGTGAATGGAAGTTACAGAATGGTACTGAATCTCTCACCAGATATTTCTCTATTATTATGAAGTTAATCAATGTTATTTGAAATATTAATATTAAATATCAATGTGAAGAATAACCCTGATCCAAAAAGGGAATTATTCACTATTGAAACATATAAGCTATACATTCTAATTATAGGTTGGCATATATTTACATTTAGAAATTGGAAACCCTAACTTCATATTAATTAGTTGAAAACCCTAGAAATTAAATAATCTCATAATAGGACTATGGCAAAATCGAAATGCTTGCACAACTTCTATTACTATCCGTATTTTGAACTGGGGAATTAGGGTTAACATTTTTCCTTCATAACTTGTTTAACAGAGCTATAACTAAGATAACTAACAAACCAAAATATTACTTGCAGACAGGCTGTAGACTGAACAAGGAGTAAATATAAACAATGTATTAAAAGAGGATTGTTAATACAAATCACACACATGTCAAACCCTTTCTTTCGAGTATCACATGTGGGGAAAAGTTGTTTGTTAGGATTAATTAATCCTCCTTTGTCCAATATAGTCTATTTGGACATTTTACCTAACTTAGGGAGTTATTATCACCGTACTAGAGTATGGGGGACACACCTATAGGTTATCTGCCACTTACTACATCTTCATGCATAGGGTTATGTGCCCCTGGGACCAATCCCTACATTATAGGAGACCACTCTAAGTGCCACTAGCATCCACCTTCAGTTGGTTGTGGTAGGTAAGTAGTTATGCTGAGTTTTCCTCCAGTTACAATCCGTTAGATAACTATCAGTTATCCTAGTGCTAGTTTTGCATGCATGCGGAGAGTGTGGCACCTTTTGTCGACCTACCTCATCAGTTAACTTATTGTAGACTGATTTAGACATCCAAATTTAAACTAGTGAGCTCCAGTTGTGATTTTTCCACACCGAGTTAGCTAAACATTCAACTTGAGCTGGTAGATTCGAATCCTATCCATAGTATTCATATTCTATTTTATAATCATTGTATTATTGATTAATTAGTGAAGATTATTGTTTTGATTATCTGCGCAATTCTTGTCCGATTTATCTGAAATTTCTGTCATGAATTCTTTGCTCAGTGTATATTGATATTAATTATTCCA
>LPNX010822662.1:28704-97510 GCA_001517045.1 Pseudotsuga menziesii | reverse complement strand
GGGGGGGGGGGGGGGGGGGGGGGGGGGTGTGAATCAGTTATTTCTAAAGCTTAAAACATTTTTTAAGATTTAAACCATTATTACAGATTACAGATTTAGTTATGATATTGCAACAAGTATAACGGCTGAGATGATGTTTATCAATCACACACACATGATAGAAACAGATAAATATTCACTTTATTTGAGCACCTGCTCAAATGAGGCTACAACCTCTGTTTTACAAATTCCTTCTTGTAGAGAGCACCAACTCATGTTTTTCTAGCACCCACTAAAATAACATTCTCTAGCTACAACAGGGCGAAAGCACCAACTTCCATGTGTACAGGCTCCAACTTGTACAAAGAAAACAAACAATTTTCCCTAGCACCACCCTTCCACCCTTGTTTCTCAGACTTAAAACATGTACAGTAAAATATTTAGAAAAATATATATAACATTGCATACCTTCCCTAACACCACCCTTCCACCCTTCCACTTAGTTCTGATCTTCTTTTGGATTTATGCACCTTGGTTCCCCTTTTAGCAGGGCAAAAACCCTATCTACGAGAAGAAACGACTACCTTCCGTCTATAGGACAGATAGATAGGGTCTCTATGGATGGAAGAGAAACCTGCAGGAAAGGATTAGTGAACCAAGCAAAACCTACAGTAAACCATTAGAAAAATAAACAAGCAACAAGTAATCAATGGAGAACCTGCAATCTACTGTTAAAAATAAACTACACATACATCTAAGATGCAAATAAAAACAAACAAAGCATGCATATCATTATACCTAAGCTCTTAATGGAAGATGGGCCACCATGCCCTATCTCAAGAAGCAACCTCTACTTACTGGTTTGAATGGTGTGGAGATAAGCTCAACACACATGGGATGTGGCTAATGGAGCAAATGAGAGAGAGGGATGGATGGCTTGAGAGAGTTGGCTCCTCAAGGCACTCATATCGGTAGAGTAACAATAGGCAGGGAATGAATGTTTTGAGAGTGACCCCCACCCTTGTATTTATAGCTTTTTTCTGAGTTTTAGGGTTTTAAGCCCTTGGTCAAGGCTTTAGCCCCTTTTCAGCCATTCTTTAGCTCCTTTAGGGTTTTTAAGCTCCTTTTAGGGGTTGTAGCCCCTTTTTGGAGGTTTTAGCCCCTTTGAGAGCTATTTAGGATCTTTTATGGCCTTTTAAGCCCATTTTTGTGTTTTTTGAGGCTTTACAAGGGTGTGGGGGTCAATGAGGGTAATGAAATAGATGTATTTGTGTAATGTAGTTCATGTAGAGCTAATCGGGGTTTTTTTGGGTTAACAGATTGCCCCCCGATGTGTGAGGGCAGGAGCTCATCGTATGGCCAATGAACATCATAGGATTTTCTAGGGAGAGGTGGTGCTTCCTGGGTTGGGACATGGTGGCTTTTGCTTTTTGTATTAATATGGTTCTCATTAATGGGTGAGATACAAATAACGTGTGACATGTATATGGACGAGGCAGGAATCCCCATGCTCATAACGATGTCAAAAGAATAATGTGATCTAAGCTCCAAAATGCAAGAGCTGATCATGTACAACTGTTGTTACATAGTGGTTGTCTCAATAAGAGGCTGAATACAATACTGATCTGAAGAACTGCTACATTGGACCCATGGAATTCTCATGGAATGCTATATCTTCATTATTGATGGTTTGCTGGATTTGGAATGGTACATAGTTGTAGAGACTTACTGACGGAGAGTCAGAGTCTTTGTGGTACAATGTTCTGCATCAATCATGAATCTATACCGAAGCACTGTTCTGGGGCTTCTGAACACTGTCTCCAACGCAACCTAGAAATCACAAGGGACATGAACCTGTTTGGGTCCCTCAATGGACTCATCAATGTTCTAGAGTCAGGTGACATCCGAGGTCTTCGACTAAATACTGCACGGACCAATACCCTATACGAATCTCAACTGTGTGATGATGTAGCTGGAGTTGAGCACATGAGACATAACCATCTCGAGAGGCACTAAGGACTCCTCTCAAGTGGTCCAAGGAACTCATTAATGAGGTTAATGAAACCAGGATACAAGGACCTCTGGGTCTATCCTATGGAATATATGTGTTGTCGTCGATAGAGGGAGACTTGTAACTGACCAAGGAAATGGTGTTTCCTTGACCAAAAGCACGAGGGAGATAACCAAAGGCGTGAGACAATCTTGAGACTGACACACTAAAATAGGGAACAGGGGTAGGGAATCATGGGGGACTCAAACTTCCTTTGTTCAAAGTGTGACGCTAGGTTGGACTAGGAAGCAAATGAAACTGATTCATGGGAAATGGATCATAGCTGTAATACGGGGGATGTACTTGGGAGATGTAGACACTTTTAGTATTGATGGGATCCAAAGAAGACACATCGCAGAATAATATGAACAAAGGCAACCCAAAGTGGGAATGATGTCGAACTATTATATGTGGGGTGGTTTCTGAAGACACCGTTGTGGTACAACCTTATGGATTTTTGGCGAGCCCAAGAAAGTAAATGCTCGATGGTGCTTTAAATTTTAGAGAGTCTGAACATCATGAAGAAGAATCCAATGGGGTCTCTTTTTCGTTGATAGTCTCCTGTGCTCGAAAAAAGTTTAAAAGTGTGCACAGGAGAGCCCGCCCATCCTTTGAGGGGGATGGGATACTTCTTTACCATTGGTAGTCCAATCAGGCTGAAAAAGGTTAAACCTGTACTGACTGGACGATCATTCAAATACTTTTACGAGCATGAAAGAGACCAAGTTTGTTGGACAATCTTTTCTTGGTGAGAAGGCTGGAAAAGAGCTTAACGACAACTCATGGTGAGATTTTTTGTAAAGTTTGACCCCTCTTCTCGAGAAAGAATAAAAGGATGTAGAGGGGAATGGTCTTGGCTTGAATGTGCCAAGGTGTTCATTTTCATATGGTAGTCTACATGGTTCGCAAAAGGAGATAAATGAAGCAATGTAGACGGCCTTTCTGATACTTTAACGAGTGGGCGAGGAAGCAAATGCGCTCGACGATATTTTCATTCTTTTAGGAGTTAGAAAAGGGCTTAACAAAAACTCCATTATGGTCAACCGATAGAGGGGGCACTGATGGTGCCCCTCTTTTAGGACAATGTACAGTGGTCCAAAGGTCATCTATGCAGTATGGATGGAGCAAGTGGCTCTTAAACATACCAATAGATGCACGAGATGAATTGCGGCAGAGGCACGTGAATCGGTGTGGCAGAGGCACACAGACCGAGGTGGCTCTCGGACAGAGGTCAAGAGAGTGTTATGTGACCGACCCATACCAACTTGGGGTGGATGGATTGGATTGTTATATGCTGAATAATTAAAATAATAGGGTGATATGATATTGCATGATGCAAGTAGAAAGTTATGTGCCAGATGCATGCGAAATGATGTGCCTTCCGAGAGATGGTCCAGAACTCCAATATGATGCAAGTATAAGTCCAGAGACTAGCATATGACGCAAGTACAGGTCTGGAGATGTTTGTATAACAAAGTGGTACATAAACCGAGTTAACTCTCGAAAAGTGGCCCCGAAACTTACTTACCGATCATGAGACTGTGGTCTGATTGAAATATAGAGGATGGAATTATGAACCTGGAGGTGTGAGGGGTGTGTCCAACAGACTTCGGATGACTCAGACTAGCAGCTAATGATGCATAGGGAAAAACTAGACCAAATGGGGGCCTATGGGTACGGAGCTAGCTCAACGTACAATGGCTGATTCACGTGGTGGTATGCAAATCGATGTGACTCCGAGAAATGGGCCTGAGAATCAGTAGGGAGGGAGGAAGTCTAGAACGTCGTTTCTCGACCTAGGATATTTTCGCACAATGGTGGTAGCTTCCTATTCTGGTAGAGGATGATCCATACATGAGTGTGGAAAATTGGGGAGATACAGAGAGGCCTCGACCTTTTGATTTTTCACTAGGAAATATACCAACACCTTTTATTCCATAGAATTAAGATATGGACAACTTACATAATCCACTCAATCATTACATAGAGGCTCAACAAGAGCAACATGTCACTTACAAAAATTGATCCTAGTTGGGGAGGGTAACAATCATTCCTCTCAACCACCCAAGCTACATTCGATGGACATAAACTGGTCTCTTGTTATTGTAATACCCCTCGTAACATTTGAAGTAACTTTATTTAAGTTTTACTCATGTGACATAAATTAATAATTTTGTATCTATTTATTTCTTTAATACAAATGTGAAAATATGGATACGGAAGTTAGGTAGCCATGCAGTTAATTGACAAAGCTTGAGTTTATGGCACTAACTAAACCCTCAACTATATTTATGAAGACAAGCGGTCAGTCTTGGGGAAAAGTAGTTATTAGCTATTAAATTCCTAGGCAAGGAAAGAGGAAATTATGTTTAAACAAGAAAAGAAAATAAGGAAAGGGAATGGGAGCTGCCAAAGAACACCTAGAGTGGTGTAGGCTCTAAGAAAAAGTTGAGAATTAGCATAGAGCTTCGAGAGAACACATGAGCGGTGTCATTGAGAACATTAAAGGTGCTAGGTTCTGCAATAATTAACTTTGCTCATTAGACTGGTGGCAACTTGAAAGCTGGAAAAAATAAGTCATAAACTCAGGATTTTGGGCAAGGGGGTGGAGACCTTGTAGATTGAAATTTTTTGAGAATTCATAAGGTTGGTAGGTGTGTGGCTATTGCCTTTCAAATTCTAGACAAAAATTCAGATAAGTCTTACTAGCAATTGAACCCTTGTATGGTTATGGGAATGAAATGTGTTTTTATTTATATTAGTACAATTTAGCTTAAAATGATTAGTGATTTGTTAAATGTGTGAATGGAAGTTACAGAATGGTACTGAATCTCTGACCATATATTTCTTTATTATTATGAAGTTAATCAATTTTATTTGAAATATTAATATTAAATATCAATGTGAAGAATAACCCTAATCCAAAAAAGGGAATTACTCTCTATTGAAACATATAAGCTATACACTCTAATTATAGGATGGCATATAGTTACATTTAGAAATTGGAAACCCTAACTTAATATTAATTAGTTCAAAACCCTAGAAATTAAATAATCTCATAATAGGACTATGGAAAAATTGAAATGCCTGCAAAACTTCTATTACTATCCGTATTCTGAACTAGGGAATTAGGGTTAACATTTTTCCTTCATAACTTGTTTAACAGAACTATAACTAAGATAACTAACAAACCAAAATATTACTTGCAGACAGGCTTGTTACACTCAAAATCTGTCACCATCTTGTGATAGGATCCCTAACAAATACATTTGCCCTCAAATCCCAAACTTGAAGAGAATCCTTCTCTAGGTGTTGGTTTCAACATACAAAATTGCAGCACCGCTCTTACCCTCAAGCAGATAAGCGGTACCTTGCTCAGCACCGCACTAGTTGTGTGAAAACTAGGCGGTTCCATTGCCTTTAACCTATGTTGTTGGCGCGGTTCTTACCCATCACTGCTCTGTCATTAAGGGGTATAAGTGGTGCCCTTGGTAAAAAGTGAAAAAATGATGTTTCTCGAGGCTTCTAGAACAAGAGCCTCGTGTCTAACCTTATCCCTACTCACATGGGTTGGTTAAGGTCGAGATCCCTCTTTGTAGGATCTTATGGCCACCTCACCCACCAATCTCTCAACCATCCTATCCATTTGAGCCCTATAAATACAAGCTCATACTCCATGGTTGAGGGAGAGAGATGAAAAGTAGAGTTATGATGTTGAATTGATACCCTCGCCTAAGCCATCAGAGAGCAATTCTGTAGCAAATTGGAGCTATTGAGGACAAGGTGCTAGTCTTCTGAAGGAGTGCATTGACACTAAGGCACATGGTTGTAGGTTCTTTCATTTATTTTCTAATTCAAAGTTGATTTCCTTCCCACATGTTTGTTGCGTTAATCTCACATATATGTTATTAGATTCCTTAGTCACTAATATGGATGTGTAGATAATTTTCTAGTAGCTTTGATGTCTTTGTATGTTTGATATGTTTTACAGGTATACAGGTCCTTCATCAGAGTTACATTCCAAGCATCTATAACATTCAGGGAAAGTCTTCAACTGAGTTATTCACTCATTTGTTTTGGATCTGAACCATTCAGACCAGAGGAACAACTTCTGTCTGCAGAAGGTGATATATTCCTAATAACAAATTTAGTGACTCCACTGCGGAGAGATATGACTTGTTCTTCCTCAGTTTCTGAAATACTCTTGTCTGAATCCAAGCTCCAGCCTCCCACCTTTGCAGTCAGATCTACATCTGATCTATTGAAGTTTTGGTTTGAAATCTTCAGATCTTTTCAGATTTGAGCAACCTTAAATTTTTGTGCTCTGTATTGTGGTTGATTCATCAATTTTTGTAATATTTTTGGCATTTCTAACTTAATTTTTCACTCTCCTGGTGTTCTGGGTTCTTACAGAGAAGCGCACATGTGCCTTTGGCAAGAAGCGGTGCCACCACCCGAGTCTAGTTAGCCATAGGTGGTGCCACTGCCTGAATCCAATGAGCAAGAAACGGTTCTGCCTCAAAACCGCTCTGTCAACAACTTCATCTACTGGTGCTAGGTAGGCCTACCCCAGACTTTGATTTTTTCAAGTTTTTGTAAAAAATTTGTGATTTTTTGGATTGTGTGTTCAGATGGTTTTGTCCAGACTTGTTGAACTTGCTTGAGTGTTTGAAATATAGAATTTATGTGTGGAAATTGCATGTTTGTTCAAATAAAAAATCTAGGTTAGATTCATCATTCATTAGTGCTTGTAAGTTTGTTTTTTCTTGAAAGGAGTTAGTTGGAAACTATAGGTCAGATTAGATCTCTACTTGTTATAGAATAACACTAAAAATAAAGACTCCATTACATCAATTTGCTTGTTTCAATTTCTCGTTAAGTGTGAGAAAGACTTCTTTTTGCTCTAAAAAGAAAATTTGTTGAGATTAGGTTATTATTTCATTGAGCCTAAGCCATTGGATCTCTGATTATCCTCACAAGCTTTTAGGACTCCTTTGTTCTTTTGTCTCTTTTGCATCATTATCTCATCAAAAGAAATAAATATCAATAGTTTAAGTTAGATCTTTCCATGCTTCAGAAAAATCGAAAGTATAGCTTGCATATGCATATTTGAGTGTTGTTTGTCTTTCTTATTCATTTGAAAAGAGATCTTACCCTACCTGTGTGTTTTCAAAAAAGAGATGATTTAAAGAAAGTGTTGCTTGATTGTATGCTCGAAAAAATGATTTTTTAGTACAGTTGTTTGGGAATTTTTGGTCTCAAAGAAAAATTGAGAAGCAAAACACTCTCTCTCCTTCCCGTAATTAGGCATACTGAATGGTAAAGTGAATGAACTTGCATTTCATATTTGCATGGTTTTACTTTTCTGTCAAAACGTCATGCATTCACCTAACTGTCCACTTTAAAATTAACGGTATTTATAGGCTTAAAATTTGTATAGAAATTTGAGCGCTAGGTTAGAGACATGTTCGGGCATCGTTAAGCGTAGGAGCTGCCGTTACTTGTCCGCACTACATCCCAAGACTTGTGCGGTTCTTCCACGTATCATTGGTATATCGAACGACCTTTCACATACCCTTGAGGTATATAGAAAGGTACTTCATGTACTCAATTGTATATCGGAAGGCCCCTTGTGAATGGGTGTGCATTAGACAACACTACTACCGATTTGAGCTCCCATGTACCTTGAGTATATCGGGAGACCCCACTAGGATACCCTATCTATATGAGAAAATCCCTTTGGCCATATTGTGTGGAACAATACACCGAAAACAACATTTTGGGAGATTATTACGCACGTACCCTTGTGGTATATCGCGAGTTGCACCTACTTGACAATCCTGGTGAGAAACCGACCATGTGAAGTCATCCTATCATTTGAATTTTCTTGTTGGCCTGTAGATTGAGTAGGATAAAGTTTTTTTGGTGTGTTTTTTCTTAGCTTTGAAACCCTAGGTTAGAATAGGAACTGTGCAATCTGGCTGAGTTTCATTTGAGATGGTCCAGAAGAACACGGTGCTTATCACCCGAATTTCCTCCTGTTACAAAAGAAGGTCCAATGGAAGCTACTGACCAAGGAGCTGCAACTACTTTGCATGTGGAAGAGAATATAGTTGTAGAAAGTGGAGACTAATTCAATTCTTATAGAAATCCCTTGGCTCAACAACCTCCTGTTGGTGACACTTCTTTCCATGGTCCTGCGAAAGGTCGTGTTGATAGTCCTGTTTGTCCGGATTATGGTCTCCATTTTGGGGAACCTCTATGGGATAGGCCATTGCTTCATTTGGAGTACGTAGACCCCCTCCTGAACATTCTTCACCAAGTGAAGAGGAATATAGACAAATTCAATCAGCTATTCACCGTGCATAAGATTTTCAGGAGAGAATGCAAAGACTAGATACTATATTGGCCACAGCTATCCCTCATAAAGAACCTATCTCAGCTCTTCTTCCCTGTAATACAGACCCTTTGCCAGACGGATATCGTTCACTGGCTGATTCTATGAAACCTATTGATCCTGTTGAGAATTCAAAACACCCCAGTCAAACTTTCGACCCTATGGTTACAAATTTTATGTCTGTTTCTAGTCCTCCTAGGTCTTCTAGGGCTGGGGGGAAACCTTCAAATCTAGTTGTATCAGTACCTTATAGTGATGGGGGGAAATCCCCGACATGATCTATGTTACATTCTGGTGGAGTTGTTACTCATAATAGACAGGCCTCTAATGCAGGCACATCCACAGTTTACGTTCCTCCTATGAATATAGTTAACCCTCCATTGAGCTCAGGTCAACCCTTAGTGGCACAACCCGTTGTAATTCAAGCTTCCTGGGGGTATGGTAACCCAACAAATCAAGTACCTGTAGAAAATGTGAACTATCAACCTATCCCTATAGGGATTTCATACACTGGAATTCCATATCCTCGACATAATTTTACTCCATGGGGGAAACCCAACTGGTCCCACATGCCAGCATTGGGAGGCATACCTATTCATACAACTGGAGGTTCTGGAGGACTACCTTATGGAGGTCCTCCTCCCGAAGGTTTGGGTGGTCCTGGTAGTCCTCCTCCTGGTGGTCTAGGAGGTCTAGGTGGTCCGCCTCCTAGTGGTCTTCGTGGTCCTCCCCTTGGTGGTACTGGTGGCCCCGGAGGTCCTAGTGGTCCTCCTCCTAATCCCCCTAATGGCCCTAGTGGTCTGGGCGGCCCTAACCCTGGAGATCCATCTTCTAGAGGTTCATTGTCTCATCATCCTTTTCAACATCCTGTGTACCAATCCACTTATGGTCCTACTGGTGGTTACATGCCTTATCAGTATTAATAGTATGTTGAACCGAATCGTCAGTTACCTTTCCTAGCAACTTTGGACTTGCCTGATTTGTCCAAGTTGATCAATGACCCCATCCAACACAATTCTTCATGGCCTCCTCTTCTAGTCAAGTTACCATTAGATATTCCGAAATTCGATGGTAAGTAGGGAGATGATCCCAAAAATCACGTTATGAATTTCCATCTATGGTGTTTGTCTAATTCCTTTATGGATGATTCTATTCGATTAAGACTCTTCCAGTGCACTTTGACTGGCACGACCACGAAGTGGTACATAGAACTTCCACGACACTCGTTTGTGGATTTTAGTGCTTTGGCAACTGTTTTCCTCACACACTTTCAGCTACCTATTCGATATGAAATGGTTATAGAAATTTTAACCTCTCTGCGTCAAAACACCTCCACAAACATTTCAGATCATATTCATGAGTGGAGAAGGTGGAGAAGGCTCATTAAAGCTCCCATCCTGGACTAACTCTTAGCTGTATGGTTTACGAAATCTTTGTTGCCATGCATTGCCTGAGATGTGGCTACGGGGGGTGTTGTTACTGAAGAGCAAGCTACTAGTCACACAGTCTGGAACTTTGTACGACCTCATTCCTCAAGCTCCTCGACCCAGCACTGACCCAGCTAAGCGACTTGTAGAAACTCTTGTTGATGGGGTTATTGGTTCAATCCAACCCCCTTTAGCAATTAAAGCTGCCAAACAACCTAATACTTCCAATCCTGCTCCTTCCAACCCTACGGTTTCCACCGAGGTGAATGATATTCAAAGTACGCAATCATCCGGTAATAAGAAGAAAGGAAAAGGTAAAAAAAAGAAACCCGAAAACCAACAGGAAAACCCCAAACCTACGGCCCCAGAGAATGATAGTAAAGGAAAAAGGAAAGCTAAATATCCCTTCCTATTGTGTGATGGTGATCATTTCATGAAAGAGTGTCCTCGATGTGATGAAATTAATAAGTTTTTAAAGAGTAACCCCGTAGTTCTCCCTGATCCTTTTCCTTCTCAGCAACAACTGCTAGCCCACATGTCTAACCAGGGAAATTCTAGTTCCACAGAGTACATTTGAATGATGTCATTGAAAACTATTAGTCTAACAACTCGAAATCAGTCATATGACAAACCGGAGGAGAAGAAAATTGAGAAACCTTCTCCTGATAAAGCTCCTTCTATTGGTTCTCCCACATCCTCGTCTAATGGTCCCCTAACGATCGAGAAGCCTAATCTCGACATGATTTTGCACCCGCTCAAGAGTACTGTTAGTAAGGCTATTTTTAACCCTAATTCTTGAGCTGCATAGTTCTATAATGTTGTAGAAGACCTAGCTTAGGCACCATGTGCAATTTCTACCTTAGAAGTGCTCCAAAGATGTCCCACACAACGCAAAAATTTATTAACCGCTTTAGGAGCCACAGACCCGAGTGACATGAATCTGATTCATTTAAATCCGGAGAACCTTAAACCTAGATTACCTCACCAACTGGCTTCTCAAGTCATAACTAGAGTAGTTGGGAAAAAGGTCGTTAGGACTGTGTTACGGCTGCAACTGTTCTCCCCAAATTTCTTTAATTTGGGTCCCCTCCTCATAATTTGGAATTGTTTTAATCGTTGGACCCTTGAGCCTTTTTGGGCATGCTTTATTTTCGAATGACTTTGAAGATTGATTGTCAGCCTATTTTAAAGTTCGCCTGTGTTTGAATGTGGTGATTGATCGCAGATGTGAGTTTGGTGTACTAGCCAATGTTAAATCGGATCTTGTGTTCTTTGGGTCCACGGGTTCGGAAGTAAATTTGGGTTTTTAACCTTTGCTGATTTTCTTTTAAAAAAAAGATTTCGAACACTTATTTTTCTGTTAAATCAGCTTCTTTTGTCCTTTTCCCTTCCGCTGTGGAGGCTCCCAAAGTGGCTTAGCGTCTGAAGTGTAAAGGGCTCCGACTGCCGATGCATGTTGACCCTTTTCGTCGCGGTCCCGGAGCTTTTCTTCTTCCCGCGTTGCGGCTGGGAAAACCATTTGGCGTCCGATGCAAAATGTCTTCTGACTTTCGATTGAGAGTCTTCCCGCCCTTAGGTCTCATGTCCCTAACCTTTTCACTTCCGCTGTTGCATCTCTTAAATATTTTATCCGTCCGAAGTCCAAAACGCTCCGCTGCCGATGCGTGTTGACCCTTTTCGTCGCAGACCCGTAGTTTTTTCTCGTCCGCTGTTGTGGCTAGGAAAGTCATTCATCTTCCGATTTAAAAGTCTTCTGACTTCTGACTAAATCCTTCTCCCGCCCATGTTTCGCGTGACTTTAGCCCTTGTCTTTTCCGCCGTTGCGGCTAGGAAAGCCTTTTCGCGTCCGATGTCAAAGCCTTCCAACTGCCGATTTAGAACTTTCCCTCCCAAGGCTTAATCAAAACTCTTTCTAGATCAAGAGATGCACCTGGTCATTTTCTTGTGGATTAGCTGTTTCAGGTGGTTAATTTGGATGTTTAAAATGCCATTCCAATGAATGACGCATAGTAATTGATTGCAGGTAAACCCCCATGGACTGTTGGGGAAACCACGGTGTGAAGGCATAGCTTGATCAAATCGAAACTGGAAGGGTCGCAAGGAAGACAGAATGAAGGAAAAGACAAAACTGAAAGCAACAAAAACGCAGATCTGAAAGGTCCAGGAGTTACTCAACTAATCATGAACGTACGAAAAATGGATGGATAGCAGAATATGAAGCGTCGAGAAACCGAAAGGTCATACGTTTGGAGGGCAGCCCAAGCAGTCTGCAGTTATAGTTTAAATATTTGAAAGTAGAACTTAGAGGAGGACTTTTTCCCTGGAAAAAACTTGTAAACCATTTGCTTGTAAGAGGAACTATTTCCTTTTACAATCAGAGACTGCAACTTTTGCCTGCTGGAGAAAGCGAAATGTGGAACGTATCAATGTGATTAAATGAACAATGTTGAAGGGTAACTATTTCGTTTTCAGCTGTGTTTCATTAACTGTGAGAGTGTTTAACTTCCTGAACCTATGTTCTTGTTAAATTCTTTTCAGTATATTTTTGTGATGTTTTCCACTGTGAGTAATGAAAGTTGTTCATAAAACAATTGGCTAACTAGTTGTTCAAAAATATGCAATTGTTCATGTGTCTTGAAAGAAGTGTCAGCTATCTGTAGCTTTTCATTATGCATGTAAAAAATATATTACTCACCAATGAATGATAATCCTGCTCACTAGGGATAGATTAGGTAGGTAGTTTTAATTTATCGTTGTATGTGATTTAGATGCTAGTGAGTCTAAGACGAGAGGTAAGAACCTGTGCATCACATTGTGAATAATCCTCGCATCTTATCACCCTGCATGGTTAATTAGGCACTTGCATATCATTCATTAAGTCAAAAAATACAAAAATACACGGTGGACCGGGCCACAACCGGTAAAGCCTTTGTTTTTGTTACTTTGACCTACGGTAGCCGGACCGCAAACCGGACGGATTCCCCATACCAAACAGTCACGGGCTAGTTGGGAACGTTGACTGGGGATAATCCCTTACTGTTGTTTCCTGTAAATTTCCAGGCCTCAACAGTTTTGGCGCTAGAAGGAGGGCCTGAACCTCCGGTGCATGGCTGGCCGAGGAAATCCATTTTCCTGAGATTATTCCACCGGTAATAGTTCTGAAAGCAGTGGACTTCATAATCCAATTCTAGAAAATAGAGAACATCTGTATGCTGTTGGGAACGAATTTGTTAATGATCTGAGAAGAAACACCAGGGCATATGTAAAGAATATTGGAGGATTGCCAATCATCCCTGAATTGCCCAGAAGAGAATACAAAAAGAAAGATCGTCCTGTAGTAGAAGACTCAGTGCTGGTTGGAGACTGGGAAGAACTTGTAGAAAAAACCTTACAGGAAGTTGTGCTACCTTTGAATCAAGAAGGCCCAGATACCCCTCATAGTTCTCCTATTCATACTCCAGTTGGTTCACCTCCTCACTCTCCACCTAGACTCATGGCAGGAGTAAATGCTAATACACCACCTAACCCACCAAATCCACCACCGGCTTGGAGAGCCAGATCACCGTTAAACCTGACACCTCCATTACACGACCTACCTCAAGCCTTTGACAAGACACTGCCCAAGTTTGACCCAAATGAGAAAATATTAGTAGATGATCACCTACAAATTTTTTACTTGGCAATTGAAGGATTAAGGGCCGGAGAGTATGAATATGTAGTCTGCAGATTGTTCCTGCATACTCTTAAAGGAGCTGCAGCATCATGGTACTTTGGATTGCCTGCTAACTCTATCCCTGATTGGGATACCTTCGAAAGAATTTTCAGAAGTAAGTATGCAACTCAGAAAACTCATGCAGCCCTCATGAAAGGGCTATGCGCTTTGAAGAAAGAAAGAAAGGAAAAGGTGCACAGTTTCACACAAAGGTTTGCAGCCTATCTCAAGAATTTTTCTGAAACGGATAAACCTTCAGACAAAGTTCGGATTGAATATTATACTTTAGCTTTAGGCCTCGATTTGGCCATGTTTTCCAAAAGTAGGGCCAAGCCTACTTTAACGAAAACCTATGAAGAGGCAGAAGTAGTGGAAGTTGAAAGAGAAAGTATTGAAGATTATCCAGAACAGTCAGGAGAGAAATGTGCGGGAAGAAAAGCCTTATTGTTTACTAAGCCTAAGGAAGAAAAGTCACCAGATTTTGAAAATATGGCCAAAATGATGCAGAAGCTTTCCAACAAAATCATAGATTTGGAGAAAGAGAAGGAAACACAAAAGTTTTATAGGCCCTACTATAAGAAAAGGGAGGATAACAATCAGTCTCAACCTCCTCCTCACAATACTGCATCTATGAATCTAACAGAAGTAGGAATGGAAAATTTTTGCACTTTCCACCAACAACCACACTCTGAAAGGAATTGTCCTCAATGGATAAACTCAATAACGTTGGTTATGAATCAACTGTTAGATTCTAAGTTAACAGAAGATGGAGATGAGGAAAGAAAAGAAAGCACTGCTGCAACGAAGGAACAAGAAGAGGAGACCATGGTTTTGTGGGATTCTGTTTCGTTATTTGATGCTGAAGAGGAAAGGAATCAGGGCTACAAGGACGTCATGGAAACCAACGTGGTAACAAGGAGCCAAGGGCCAATTAAAGAAAACAGTCTCATTCTACCAAAGATCAAAAGACTGCAAAGAAATGTAAAGAAATTTCAGAATAAATCCTTAGCTGATAAGATTCCAGAATTCAGTATTACCAGCCAAGATCCGAAACAGAATAATGCGCTAGCTAGGCCAAATGAAGGAAAGATGAATGTTGATAAACCTCATCCCATTGAGCCGCCGATGGATTATGACATCGTGGATAATTTAAAGAAGGTAAAAGCGAATGTTACACTATTTGAAATGTGTAAAGTGTCGCAGCAAAAAGAAATACTATTGAAAGCACTTGAAGCATCGGATGAGAAGTTGCCCACTGACAATCAACCTCAGGAAGAAGAAGAAATTGGATAAACCAGCATTGGAGGTCAGTCTAAAAGCAAACATCCACCTTTCCTCCTCACGTTTGAAATTTTTAATCATAATGTGCACAATTGTCTGGTAGACTCAGGGGCGTCAGTTAATGTCATGCCAATATTAGTCTATAAAAAGATAAATGGGCAGCCTAAGCCATCCACGTGGAGGGTTTTTCAGTTGGATAGGACAGATGTAAAGGTAATTGGTGAGATGGAAGATGTCCTAGTCCATCTGGCATCCAATGATAAAGTGTGCCAAGTCATTAACATCATGGTGGCTGATATACTAGACGCTTACGGTCTTGGCCTGAGCAGAGATTGGTCGGCCAAATTAAATGGATATTTCACCTCGGATTGGTCGCATCTGTGGTTGCCGTACAAGGGAAGTCCGAACCAGATTAAGATTTTAAGGGAGCCTCACATGAAGTACAATGTTACTCAACTGGAGGAGAAGAATGTACCAGTGGATTTTGTATTGGGAAACTATTTTATTGAGTTGGAACCAGGGAATTATTAAGCAGAGGAAGCCAGCAACACATCTGACACCCAGCCTTATCTCCTTCGATTCTCACAGGCTAATGAGATTGACTGTAAAATAGTAGACTTAGTAGTAGGAATAGATTCACATTCAGTAGTTAGTGATTTTTGGACTTTGTTTTTTGATGGCTCTAAGACATTAGAAGGGTCAGGAGCCGGTTGTATCCTGATTGACCCCCAGAAGAATAAATATTTTCTCTCATGTAGATTAGAGTTTGATTGTACTAATAATACAGCTGAGTACGAAGCACTGGTGCAGGGACTAAAGAAAGCGATTGAATTAAAGGTAAGTAATCTAAAAGTTTTTGGAGATTCCGAAATTATTGTGAAACAAATCCGGAATCAAATACATTATGTTTCTCCTAACTTAAAGGCTTACCAGAAAGAGGTATGGGATTTGCTTAAATGTTTTAATGCATTCAATATTATTTCAATTCCAAGGCTTAAAAACGCAGCAGCTGACCTGTTGGCCACATCAGTCGCTAGGTTGGTACCCACTAATAATCGATGCTCTGTTGAATTACTTTTCATGCCTTTACTTTTCATGCCTTTTGTACCTGATATGATTACGAACCTACGAGTGTTCGATGATGACCAGCAGATTACAGAATGTTTAACAAATGACGAGGTGTTTAAAGGAGCAATCATAGACGATGAAGAACATCAGGCTGAGATGAAATATGACAATTTCATCCCTAAAGGAGTCAGAACGTTGGAAATAATGTTCGATTTAAATGAAAAGTTCAGAAGAGCAGCCAACGTGAAGACCATAGCTCATCTCTACAGTTCGAGCTGATAAATTTAGGGACTGAGACGAATTCCAAATTTGTGAATCTCAGCAAATGTTGTTCACTAGCAGAAAGAGACAAATTCATCAGTCTATTTAAACAATATAAAGATGTTTTCACATGGATGTACGAAGATTTGAAAACATACGACACCAGCATCATCAAGCATGTCATCCCGATTAAAGCAGGCGTCAAGCCATATAAGCAATCGTTAAGAAAAATGTATCCAAAATTGGAACCGCTGATTCAGAGTGAAGTGAAGAAATTATTGGATGCTAGAATCATTTTCAAAGTCAGACACTCTGAGTGTGTATCAAATCTGGTACCAGTAAGGAAAAAGTCTGGAGAAATCAGACTCTGCATGGATTTCAGGAACCTAAACCGTACATCAGACAAAGATAACTATCCTGTTCCACCCATGGAGCAATTTCTACAAATGGTTTCAGGCTCTGAACTATTTTCATTATTAGATGGTTTCTCTGGCTACAATCAAGTATTAGTAGCCAAAGAAGACAAATTAAAGACAACGTTCAGGACCAAATGGGGAACCTTTACCTATAGAAGGATGCCTTTTGGGCTGATTAATGCTGGAGCAACATTTCAGAGGGCTATGGACATAGGTTTCCATGGACTGATTGGCCGAAGTGCTGTAGTATACCTTGACGATATTAAAATATTCTCGAAGAAAAGAGAAGAGCACGCATTTCACTTAAGGCAAATTTTAGAACGCTGTCGAAAATATGGCATCTCACTCAATCCTAAGAAGTGCGTGTTCGCTGTCACGGAAGGCAAGTTGCTGGGTCACATTGTTTCGAAGAAAGGAATCTCTATAGATCCAGAAATAATTAAGGCTATTGATCGAATCCCCTTGCCCCATAATAAAAAGGGGATGCAATCATTTATGGGAACGATAAACTTCGTGCGAAGATTTGTCCCTGATTTTGCTCAGATTGTCAAACCACTACAACAGATGGTAAAGAAAAATGCACTATTCAAGTGGACTGAAATTGAGAAGAGCGCATTTAGCAAAATCAAAACTGCTGTTGCACATGCACCCTCCCTGAAAAGCCCATATTTCGACAAATATTTTATCTTGTATACCTTTGCATCTGATGATTCACTAGCAGCTGTGCTTACGCAAAGGGAAGAAGGGGGGGATGAATTCCCAATATCCTTCATGAGCATTGGTCTACAAGGGGCTGAATTAAATTACCCAGCCATTGATAAGCAAGCTTATGCAGTATTCAAAGTAGTTAAGCAATTCAGGCCTTATATTTTAAAAAATAGAACCAAAGTAATAGTCCCCTACCTAGCGGTCAGGTCCCTTCTTATACAGAAGGAGTTATGAGAAAGAAGGGGCAACTGGGTTACAGCTCTTCAAGAGTATGACCTTGAATTCAAACCAGCCTCTATAGTTAAAGGACAAGGGTTGTGCAAACTAATGACTGAGAATGGGAACAATGGAGAACACGCCTGGGAAGATGAAGCCGAATCACATGTAATGGAGGTATGTCCTTTGTTTACAGCTCCCGAGTCTTGGTATAGAGACCTTGTGCATTACTTGCAGGCAGGGCTATTGCCAGAACATTGGAATTCCAAGCAAAGAAGAGCGCTACGTCTTAAATCAGCTTCCTATCAACTTGTTGAAGGAGTATTATCCAGAAAGAATTATGACGGGGTTCTTCTCAGATGCTTAGAAAAGGAAGATGTGAAGAGAGTAATGACAGAGTTGCATGACGGGCCTGCTGGGGGACATTATTCAGGAGATATTACGGCCCACAAAATCCTCAGAGCCTGTTACTATTGGCCTACGCTCTTCAAAGATGCACATGCACATGTCATAAAGTGTGATATTTTCCAAAGGTGTAGCGGGAGACAACCTAAAGCAGCAGCACCCCTAAAGCCTGTGATGATCACGGAGCCATTCGAGCAATGGGGGATGGATATTATTGGAGAAATAAAACTGAATTCCTCTCTGCAGCACAAGTACATTCTGACCGCGACTGATTATTTCACTCGCTGGGTCGAAGCTATCCCGCTGCGCAAGATAAATGAAGACGAAGTCATCAGCTTCCTGCAAGATCATATCATGACCAGGTTTGGAGTTCCAATTTCGTTAGTCTTTGATAATGCTAAGTACTTTTCATCAATTAAATTGACTGCTTTTTCTCATGATAAAGGGATAAAATTGCATTATTCTGCTAATTACTATCCACAAGGAAATGGCCTGGCTGAATCCTCTAACAAAAATCTAATTAGAATTTTAAAGAAGACTGTGATAGAAAACCAGAGGAGTTGGCACTCAGCATTACCAAATTCCCTTTGGGCCGATAGAGTCACCCCCAAGTCTTCGATTGGAGTCCCTCCATATACCCTTGTCGATGGTAAAGAAGCCATCCTTCCTCCCAATATCATGCTGCCCTCTTCCATAATAGCTCAAGAGTCTCGAGGGTCGGATGATGAAGTTTTGCAAATAAGGATATATAATCTCCTGAAGGCAGAAGAGGCTATATCTAAAGCCAGAGAGCGCTTTGAGCAACAGCAGGGGGTAATAAAGAGATGGTTCGACAAACATAAAGCTGGAACAAAAGACTTTGAAGTAGGAGACTTAGTCCTCAAATGGGATCACCCCCATGATGAGAAAGGAAAGCACACTAAATTCCAGCAGTTGTGGGTAGGCCCTTTTCAGATTGCAGCAAAGCTTGGCCCTTCTACTTATAAGTTGCAAGATCTACAGGGGTGGGAAGAGAACTTACCAGTGAATGTTTTGGTTCTCAAGCCTTATTTTTCCTGAGTTTCTTGGAGTTCTTCTGTCTTGTATATAAATAAGCTGTTTTGCTGTCTTTTGAGTCATGTTTTTCAGTTTGTTTTCGTTTAAGTTTTATTGTTTTCAATAAAGGGAATGAACCCACAGTTACATGGAGAACATCAAAATGTTTGGGAATGATAAATGTTTTTTGGTCTCAGACTTGGTGTTGCTAAAAGAACTTCTTCCAGTTTAGCAGTTTGCTCGAATAAGCTCTGTGTGCATTGAAGTCTTGCTTAACCCCTATGAAATAAACCGGATTCGAAGAGTCTGGAATACTATGATGAGGCTCCATCCGCGTCACACTTAAAATGTTCTAAGGAGCGACAACAGAAGACCCATGGAATGGAGCAAGGTGAACAGTATATTAAATATAAATGATCCCATGCCAAGAAATGAATGCCAAAAGGAAAATAAGAATAAAAAAAATTCTATGAAAGCATCATGCATCAAAGCAGATGCTGAATCATAAGTACTAAATTGCCAAAAGATCCTCTCCGTCCGTGAGCTGAAACAGGAAGTACACCGCTCACACAAAAGGACACTATGGGATAGAGGATCCTGAATTAAAATTCAGTAAGAAAGGCATGCAGAAGGACTCATATGAAAAGGGACAAAAGTCCAAAAGCACAAAAAGTGCTAAAATGGCATGGGAATGAGGAACAAACGAATATTTCTGTTTACCATGTGCTACAATCCTGTGGTGTCCAAGCTATAAGCTACCTGAAGACAGAGGTAATAATGAAACTCATCTTGTGGCCTCAACAGAGTTATCTAGACTTGAAAATATTGGTTTCCACTCTCCCAAATTGGACTATCAAGAATGATTAAAGGTACACACTTCTATCATTTGAGAGATCCAGATAACATGAAGAATTCAATAGATGCATTTATTGTTAAACAGTCTGTCACTCAAAGAATAATCGCCCAGAGATCTAGGTTCACCAGGTAATCGCCAATTGTTGCGGCTGCAACTGTTCTCCCCAAATTTCTTTAATTTGGGTCCCCTCCTCATAATTTGGAATTGTTTTAATCGTTGGACCCTTGAGCCTTTTTGGGCATGCTTTATTTTCGAATGACTTTGAAGATTGATTGTCAGCCTATTTTAAAGGTCGCCTGTGTTTGAATGTGGTGATTGATCGCAGATGTGATTTTGGTGTACTAGCCAATGTTAAATCGGATCTTGTGTTCTTTGAGTCCGCAGGTTCGGAAGTAAATTTGGGTTTTTAGCCTTTGCCGATTTTCTTTTAAAAAAAAGCTTTCGAACACTTATTTTTCTGTTAAATCAGCTGATTTTGTCCTTTTCCCTTCCGCCATGGCAGCTCCCAAAGCGGCTTAGCGTCCGAAGTGTAAAGGGCTCCAACTGTCGATGCGTGTTGACCCTTTTCGTCGCGGACCTGGAGCTTTTCTTCTTCTGTCGTTGCGGCTAGGAAAACCATTTGGCGTCCGATGAAAAATGTCTTCCGACTTCTGATTGAGAGTCTTCCCGCCCTCAGGTCTCATTTCCCTAACCTTTTTCGCTTCCGCCGTTGTGGCTCTTAAAGCTTTTAGCTGTCCGAAGTCCAAAACGCTCCGCTGCCAATGCGTGTTGACCCTTTTCATCGCAGACTTGTAGTTTTTTCTCGTCCGCCGTTGCGGCTAGGAAATTCATTCATCTTTCGATTTAAAAGTCTTCCGACTTCCGACTAAATCCTTCTCCCACCCACGTTTCGCGTGAATTTAGCCCTTGTCTTTTCCGTCGTTGCGGATAGGAAAGCCTTTTCACGTCCGATGTCAAAGCCTTCTGACTGTCGATTTAGAACTTTCCTGTCCAAGGCTTAATCAAAACTCTTTCCAGATCAAAAGATGCACCTGGTCATTTTCTTGTGGATTAGCTCTTTCAGGTGGTTAATTTTGATGTTTAAAATAACATTCCAATGAATGACGCACAATAATTGATTGCAGGTAAAACCCAATGGACTGTTGGGGAAACCATGGTGTGAAGGCGTAGCTTGATCAAATCGAAACCGACAGGGTCGCAAGGAAGACAAAATGAAGGAAAAGACAAAACTGAAAGCAACAAAAATGCAGATCTGAAAGGTCTAGCAGTTACTCAACTAATCATGAACGTACAAAAAAGGGATGGATAGCAGAATATGAAGCATCAAGAAACCGAAAGGTCATACGTTTGGAGGGCAGCCCAAGCAGTCTGCAATTATAGTTTAAATATTTTAAAGTAGAACTTAGAGGAGGACTTTTTCCCTGGAAAAAACTTGTAAACCATTTGCTTGTAAGAGGAACTATTTCGTTTTACAATCAGAGACTGCAACTTTTGCCTGCTGGAGAAAGCGAAATGTGGAACGTATCAATGTGCTTAAATGAACAATGTTGAAGGGGAACTATTTCGTTTTCAGCTGTGTTTCATTAACTGTGAGAGTGTTTAACTTCCTGAACCTATGTTCTTGTTAAATGCTTTTCAGTATATTTTGTGATGTTTTCCACTGTGAGTAATGAAAGTTGTTCATAAAACAATTGGCTAACTAGTTGTTCAAAAATATGCAATTGTTCATGTGTATTGAAAGAAGTGTCAGCTATCTGTAGCTTTTCATTATGCATGTACAAAATATATTACTCACCAATGAATGATAATCTTGCTCCCTAGGGATAGATTAGGTAGGTAGTTTTAATTTCTCGTTGTATGTGATTTAGATGCTAGTGAGTCTAAGACAAGAGGCAAGAACCTGCGCATCACATTGTGAATGCTCCTCGCATCTTATCACCCTGCATGGTTAATTAGGCACTTGCATATCATTCACTAAGTCAAAAAATACAAAAATACACGGTGGATCAGGCTGCAACCGGTAAATCTTTTGTTTTTTTTACTTTGACCTACGGTAGCCGGACCGCAAACCGAACGGATTCCCCATACCAAACAGTCACGGGCTAGTTGGGAACGTTGACTGGGGATAATCCCTTACTGTTGTTCCCTACGAATTTTTGGGCCTCAACAGTTTTGGTGCTAGAAGGAGGGCCTGAACCTCCGGTGCATGGCTGGCCGAGGAAATCCATTTTACCGAGATTATTCCACCGGTAGTAGTTCTGAAAGCAATGGACCTCATAATCCAATTCCGGAAAATAGAGAACATCTGTATGCTATTGGCAGTGAAGTTGTTAATGATCTGAGAAGACACACCAGGGCATATGTAAAGAATATTGGAGGATTGCCAATCATCCCTGAATTTCCCAGAAGAGAATACAAAAAGAAAGATCGTCCTGTAGTACAAGACTCAGTGCTGGTTGGAGACTGGGAAGAACTTGTAGAAACAACCTTATAGGAAGTTGTGCTACCTTTGAATCAAGAAGGCCCAGATACCCCTCACAGTTCTCCTGTTCATACTCCAGTTGGTTCACCTCCTCACTCTCCACCTAGACTCATGGCAGAAGTAAATGCTAATCCACCACCTAACCCACCAAATCCACTACCCGCTTGGAGAGCCAGATCACCGTTAAACCTGACACCTCCATTACACGACCTACCTCAAGCCTTTGACAAGATGCTGCCCAAGTTCAACCCAAATGAGAAAATATTAGTAGATGATCACCTACAAAGTTTTTACTTGGAAATTGAAGGATTAAGGGCCGGAGAGTATGAAGATGTAGTCTGCAGACTGTTCCCGCATACCCTTAAAGGAGCTGCAGCATCATGGTACTTTGGATTGCCTGCTAACTCTATCTCTGATTGGGATACCTTTGAAAGAATTTTCAAAAGTAAGTATGCAACTCAGAAAACTCATGCAGCCCTCATGAAAGGGCTATGCGCTTTGAAGAAAGAAAGAAAGGAAAAGGTGCACAGTTTCACACAAAGGTTTGCAGCCTATCTCAAGAATTTTTCTAAAACGGATAAACCTTCAGACAAAGTTCTTATTGAATATTATACTTCAGCTTTAGGCCCTGATTTGGACATGTTTTCCAAAAGTAGGGCCAAGCCTACTTTGACACAAACCTATGAAGAGGTAGAAGTAGTGGAAGCTGAAAGAGAAAGTATTGAAGATTATCCAGAACAGTTAGGAGAGAAAGGTGCGGGAAGAAAAGCCTTATTGTTTACTAAGCCTAAGGAAGAAAAGTCGCCAGATTTGGAAAATATGGCCAAAATGATGCAGAAGCTTTCCAACAAAATTATAGATTTTGAGAAAGACAAGGAAACACAAAAGTTTTATAGGCCCTACTATAAGAAAAGGTAGGATAACAATCAGTCTCAACCTCCTCCTCACAATACTGCATCTATGAATTTAACAGAAGTAGGAATGGAACATTTTTGCACTTTCCACCAACAACCACACTCTGAAAGGAATTGTCCTCAATGGATAAACTCAATGACGTTGGTTAGGAATCAGCTGTTAGATTCTAAGTTAACAGAAGATGGAGATGAAGAAAGAAAAGAAAGCACTGCTGCAACGAAGGAATAAGAAGAGGAGACCATGGTTTTGTGGGATTTTGTTTCGTTATTTGATGCTGAGGAGGAAAGAAATCAGGGCTACAAGGACGTCATGGAAACCAACGTGGCAACAAGGAGCCAAGGGCCAATTAAAGAAAACAGTCTCATTCTACCAAAGATCAAAAGAATGCAAAGAAATGTAAAGAAATTTCAGAATAAATCCTTAGCTGATAAGATTCCAGAATTCACTATTAACAGCCAAGATCCAAAACAAAATAATACGCTGGCTAGGCCAAATGAAGGAAAGATGAATGCTGATAAACCTCATGCCATTGAGCCGTCGATGGATTATGACATCGTGGAGGATTTAAAGAAGGTAAAAGCGAATGTTCCACTATTTGAAATGTCTAAAGTGCCGCAACAAAAAGAAAGACTATTGAAAGAACTTGAAGCATCAGATGAGAAGATGCCCACTGACAATCAACCTCAGGAAGAAGAAGAAATTGGAGAAACCGGTGTTGGAGGTAAGTCTAAAAGCAAACATCCACCTTTCCTCCTCACGTTTGAAATTTTTAATCATAACGTGCACAATTGTCTGGTAGACTCGGGGGCGTCAGTTAATGTCATGCCAATATCATTTTGTAAAAAGATAAATGGGAAGCCTAAGCCATCCACATGGAGGGTTGTTCAGTTGGATAGGACATATGTAAAGGTAATTGGTGATATGGAAGACATCCTAGTCCGTCTGGCATCCAATGATAAAGTGTGCCAAGTCATTAACATCGTGGTGGCTGATATACCAGACGCTTACGGTCTTGTCCTGAGCAGAGATTGGTCGGCCAAATTAAATGGATATTTTGCCTCGGATTGGTCGCATCTGTGGTTTCCATACAAGGGAAGTTCGAACCAGATTAAGATTTTAAGGGAGCCTCACATGAAGTACAATGTTACTCAACTGGAGGAGAAGAATGTACCAGTGGATTCTGTATTGGGAAACTATTTTATTGAGTTGGAACCAGGGAATTATCAAGCAGAGGAAGCCAACAACACATCTGACACCCAGACTGATCTCCTTCGATTCTCACAGGCTGATGAGATTGACTGTAAAACAGTAGACTTAGCAGTAGGAATAGATTCACATTCAGTAGTTAGTGATTTTTGGACTTTGTTTTTTGATGGCTCTAAGACATTAGAAGGGTCAGGAGCCGGCTGTATCCTGATCGACCCCCAGAAGAATAAATATTTTCTCTCATGTAGATTAGAGTTTGATTGTACTAATAATACAACTGAGTATGAAGCGCTGGTATAGGGACTAAAGAAAGCGATTGAATTAAAGGTAAGTAATCTAAAAGTTTTTGGAGATTCCGAAATTATTGTGAAACAAATCCGGAATCAAATACATTGTGTTTCTCCTCACTTAAAGGCTTACCAGAATGAGGTATGGGATTTGCTTAAATGTTTTAATGCATTCAATATTATTTCAATTCCAAGGATTAAAAATGCAGCAGCTGACCTGTTGGCCACATCAGCCGCTAGGTTGGAACCCACTAATAATCGATGCTCTGTTGACTTAATTTTTAGGCCTTCTGTACCTGATATGATTACGAACCTATGAGTGTTCGATGATGACCAGTAGATTATAGAATGTTTAACAAATGACGAGGTGTTTAAAGGAGCAATCATAGACGATGAAGAACATCAGGTTGAGATGAAATATGAAAATTTCATCCCTAAAGGAGTCAGAACGTTGGAAATAATGTTCGATTTAAATGAAAAGTTTAGAAGACCAGCCAACGTGAAGACCCACAGCTCATCTCTATAGTTCGAGCTGATAAATTTAGGGACTGAGACGAATCCCAAATTTGTGAATCTCGGCAAATGTTGTTCACCAGCAGAAAGAGACAAATTCATCAGTCTATTTAATTTTTTTTTGATGTTTTCGCATGGACGTACGAAGATTTGAAAACATACGACACCAACATCATCAAGCATGTCATCCCCATTAAAGCAGGCATCAAGCCATATCAGCAACCGTTAAGAAAAATGCATCCAAAATTGGAACCGCTGATTCAGAGTGAAGTGAAGAAATTATTGGATGCTAGAATCATTTTCAAAGTCAGACACTCTGAGTGGGTATCAAATCTAGTACCAGTAAGGAAAAATTCTGGAGAAATCAGACTCTGCGTGGATTTTAGGAACCTAAACCGTGCATCAGACAAAGATAACTATCCTGTTCCACCCATGGATCAATTGCTACAAATGGTTTCAGGCTCTGAACTATTTTCATTATTAGATGGTTTCTCTGGCTACAATCAAGTATTAGTAGCCGAAGAAGACAGATTAAAGACAACGTTCAGGACCAAATGGAGAACCTTTTCCTATAGAAGGATGGCTTTTGGGATGATTAATGCTGGAGCAACATTTCAGAGGGCTATGAACATAGCTTTCCATGGATTGATTGGTCGAAGTGCTGTAGTATACCTTGACGATATTACAATATTCTCTAAGAAAAGAGAAGAGCACGCGTTTCAATTAAGGCAAATTTTAGAATGCTGTCGGAAATATGGCATCTCACTCAATCCTAAGAAGTGCGTGTTCGCTGTCACGGAAGGCAAGTTGTTGGGTCACATTGTTTCGAAGAAAGGAATCTCTATAGATCCAGAACGAATTAAGGCTATTGAATGAATCCCCTTGCCCCATAATAAAAAGGGGATGCAATCATTTATGGGAACGATAAACTTCGTGCGAATATTTGTCCCTGATTTTGCTCAGATTGTCAAACCACTACAGCAGATGGTAAAGCAAAATGCACTATTCAAGTGGACTGAAATTGAGAAGAGCGCATTCAGAAAAATCAAAACTGTTGTTGCACATGCACCCTCCCTGAAAAGCCCAGATTTCGACAAATATTTTATCTTGTATACCTTTGCATCCGATGATTCACTAGCAGCTGTGCTTACGCAAAGGGAAGAAGGAGGGGGTGAATTCCCAATATCCTTCATGAGCATTGGTCTACAAGGGGCTGAATTAAATTACCCAGCCATTGATAAGCAAGCTTATGCAGTATTCAAAGCAGTTAAGTAATTCATGCCTTATATGTTAAAAAATAGAACCAAAGTAATAGTCCCCTACCTAGCGGTCAGGTCCCTTCTTATACAGAAGGAGTTAGGAGAAAGAAGGGGCAACTGGGTTACAGCTCTTCAAGAGTATGACCTTGAATTCAAACCAGCCTCTATAGTTAAAGGACAAGGGTTGTGCAAACTGATGACTGAGAATGGGAACAATGGAGAACAAACCTGGGAAGATGAAGCCGAATCACATGTAATGGAGGTATGTCCTTTGTTTACAGCTCCCGAGTCTTGGTATAGAGACCTTGTGCATTACTTGCAGGCAGGGTTGTTGCCAGAACATTGGAATTCCAAGCAAAGAAGAGTGCTACGTCTTAAATCAGCTTCCTATCAACTTGTTGAAGGAGTATTATTTAGAAAGAATTATGATGGGGTTCTTCTCAGATGATTAGAAAAGGAAGATGCGAAGAGAGTAATGACAAAGTTGCATGATGAGCCTTCTGGGGGACATTATTCAGGAGATACTACAGCCCACAAAATCCTCAGAGCCGGTTACTATTGGCCTATGCTCTTCAAAGATGCACACGCACATGTCAGAAAGTGTGATATTTGCCAAAGGTGTAGCGGGAGAGAACCTAAAGAAGTAGCACCCCTAAAGCCTGTGATGATCACGGAGCCATTCGAGCAATGTGGACTGGATATTATTGGAGAAATAAAACCGAATTCCTCTCTACAGCACAAGTACATTCTGACCGTGACTGATTATTTCACTTGCTGGGTCGAAGCTATCCCGCTGCGCAAGATAAATGAATATGAAGTCATCAGCTTCCTGCAAGATCATATCATGACCAGGTTTGGAGTTCTAGTTTAGTTAGTCTTTGATAATGCTAAGTAATTTTCATCAATTAAATTGACTGCTTTTGCTCATGATAAAGGGATAAAATTGCATTATTCTGCTAATTACTATCCACAAGGAAATGGCCTGGCTGAATCCTCTAACAAAAATCTAATTAGAATTTTAAAGAAGACTGTGATAGAAAGCCAGAGGAGTTGGCACTCAGCATTACCAAATGCCCTTTGGGCCGATAGAGTCACCCCCAAGTATTCGATTGGAGTGCCTCCATATACCCTTGTCTATGGTAAAGAAGCCATCCTTCCTCCCAATATCATGCTACCATCTTCCATAATAGCTCAAGAGTCTTGAGGGTCGGATGATGAAGTTTTGCAAATAAGGATATATAATCTTCTGAAAGCCGAAGAGGCTAGATCTAAAGCTAGAGAGCGCTTTGAGCAACAGCAGGGGGTAATAAAGAGATGGTTCGACAAACATAAAGCTGGAACAAAAGACTTTGAAGTAGGAGACCTAGTCCTCAAATGGGATCACCCCCATGATGAGAAAGGAAAGCACACTAAATTCCAGCAGTTGTGGGTAGGCCCTTTTCATATTGCAGCAAATCTTGACCCTTCTACTTATAAGTTGCAAGATCTACAGGGGTGGGAAGAGAACTTACTAGTGAATGGTTTGGTTCTCAAGCCTTATTTTTCCTGAGTTTCTTTGAGTTCTTTTGTCTTGTATATAAATAAGATGTTTTGCTGTCTTTTGAGTCATGTTTTTCAGTTTGTTTTGGTTTAAGTTTTATTGTTTTCAATAAAGGGAACTAACCCGCAGTTGCATGGAGAACATCAAAATGTTTGGGAATGATAAACGTTTTTTGGTCTCAGACTGGGTGTTGCTAAAAGAACTTCCTCCAGTGTAGTAGTTTTCTCGATTAAGCTCTGTGTGCATTGAAGTCCTGCTTAACCCCTGTGAAATAAACCGGATTCGAAGAGTCTGGAATACTATGATGATGCTCCATCCACGTCACACTTAAAATGTTCTAAGGAGCAACAGCAGAAGACCCATGGAATGGAGCAAGGTGAACATATATTAAATATAAATGAGCCCATTCCAAGAAATGAATGCCAAAAGGAAAATAAGAATAAATAAACTCCTATGAAAGCATCATGCATCAAAGCAGATGCTGAATCATAAGTACTAAATTGCCAAAAGATCCTCTCCGTCCGTGAGTTGAAACATGAAGTACACCGCTCACACAAAAGGACACTATGGGATAGAGGATCCTGAATTAAAATTCAGTAAGAAAGGCATGCAGAAGGACTCATATGAAAAGGGACAAAAGTCCAAAAGCACAAAAAGTGCTAAAATGGCATGGGAATGAGGAACAAATGAATATTTCTGTTTACCATGTGCTACAATCCTGTGGTGTCCAAGCTATCAGCTACCTAAAGACAAAGGTAATAATGAAACTCATGCTCTGGCCTCAACAGAGTTATCTGGACTTGAAAATCTTTGTTTCCACTCTCCCAAATTTGACTATCATCAATGATTAAAGGTACACACTTCTGTCATTTGAGAGATCCAGATAACAGGAAGAATTTAATAGATGCATTTATTGTTAAACAGTCTGTCACTCAAAGAATAATCCCCCAGAGATCTAGTTTCACTAGGTAATTGCCAATTGTTGCGGCTGCAACTGTTCTCCCCAAATTTCTTTAATTTGGGTCCCCTCCTCATAATTTGGAATTGTTTTAATCGTTGGACCCTTGAGCCTTTTTGGGCATGATTTATTTTCAAATGACTTTGAAGATTGATTATCAGCCTATTTTAAAGGTCGCCTGTGTTTGAATGTGGTGATTGATTGCAGATGTGAGTTTGGTGTACTAGCTAATGTTAAATCGGATCTTGTGTTCTTTGAGTCCGCGGGTTCGGAAGTAAATTTTGGTTTTTAACCTTTGCTGATTTTCTTTTAAAAAAAAGCTTTCGAACACTTATTTTTCTGTTAAATCGATTGCTTTTGTCCTTTTCCCTTCTGCCGTGGCGGCTCCCAAAGCGGCTTAGTGTCTGAAGTGTAAAGGGCTCCGACTGCCGATGCATGTTGACCCTTTTCGTCGCGGACCCGGAGCTTTTCTTCTTCCGCCGTTGCGGTTGGGAAAACCATTTGGCATCCGATGCAAAATGTCTTCCGACTTTTGATTGAGAGTCTTCCCGCCCTCAGGTCTCATGTACCTAACCTTTTTGCTTCCGTCATTGTGGCTCTTAAAGCTTTTAGCCGTCCGAAGTCCAAAACGCTCCGCTGTCGATGCGTGTTGACCCTTTTCGTCGCAGACCCGTAGTTTTTTCTCGTCCGCCGTTGCGGCTAGGAAAGTCATTCATCTTCCGATTTAAAAGTCTTCCGACTTCTGACTAAAGCCTTCTCCCGCCCATGTTTCATGTGACTTTAGCCCTTGTCTTTTCTGCCATTGCGGCTAGGAAAGCATTTTCGCATCCGATGTCAAAGCCTTCCGACTACCGATTTAGAACTTTCCCGCCCAAGGCTTAATCAAAACTCTTTCCAGATCAAGAGATGCACCTGTCGTTTTCTTGTGGATTAGCTGTTTCAGGTGGTTAATTTTGATGTTTAAAATGCCATTCCAATGAATGACGCACAGTAATTGATTGTAGGTAAAACCCAATGGATTGTTGGGGAAACCATGGTGTAAGGCGTAGATTGATCAAATCGAAACTGGCAGGGTCGCAAGGAAGACAAAACGAAGGAAAAGACAAAACCGAAAGCAACAAAAATGCAGATTTGAAAGGTCCAATAGTTACTCAACTAATCATGAACGTACGAAAAACGGATGGATAGCAGAATATGAAGCGTCGAGAAACCGAAAGGTCATACGTTTGGAGGGCAGCCCAAGCAGTCTGAAATTATAGTTTAAATATTTGAAAGTAGAATTTAGAGGAGGACTTTTTCCCTGGAAAAAACTTGTAAACCATTTGCTTGTAAGAGGAACTATTTCGTTTTACAATCAGAGACTGCAACTTTTGCCTGCTGGAGAAAGCAAAATGTGGAATGTATTAATGTGATTAAATGAACAATGTTGAAGGGGAAATATTTCATTTTCAGCTATGTTTCATTAATTTGAGAGTGTTTAACTTCCTGAACCTATGTTCTTGTTAAATCCTTTTCAGTATATTTTGTGATGTTTTCCACTGTGAGTAATGAAAGTTGTTCATAAAACAATTGGCTAACTGGTTGTTCAAAAATATGCAATTGTTCATGTGTCTTGAAAGAAGTGTCAGCTATCTGTAGCTTTTCATTATGCATGTACAAAATATATTACTCACTAATGAATGATAATCCTGCTCCCCAGGGATAGATTAGGTAGGTAGTTTTATTTTCTCGTTGTATGTGATTTAGATGCTAGTGAGTCTAAGACGAGAGGTAAGAACCCGCGCATCACATTGTGAATGCTCCTCGCCTCTTATCACCCTATATGGTTAATTAGGCACTTGCATATCATTCATTAAGTAAAAAAATACAAAAATACACGGTGGATCGGGCTGCAACCGGTAAAGCCTTTGTTTTTGTTACTTTGACCTACGGTAGTCAGACTGCAAACCAGACGGATTCCCCATACCAAACAGTCACGGGCTAGTTGGGAACATTGACTGGGGAGAATCCCTTACTGTTGTTGCCTACGAATTTCTGGGCCTCAACAGACTGTTCTAGATGAAGGTGCTTCAACCTTTGTTTTATCTTTGTCCTGTTGGAAAGCCATTGGCTCTCCCGAGCTTGTAAAATCATTGAAAACACTAAAAGCCTTTGATGGAAGAGGTTTCCAGCCCTACAGTCTCATGCCAACCCTTTCAGTTGAGCTAGGGGGAAAAACTGTTTCCATTCAGGTGGAAGTAGTGGATGCCCCATTAGACTATAATCTTATATTAGGGAGAAGCTGGATTTATGCTATGACCGCTGTCGCTTCCATGGTATTTAGAACCCTCTAGTTTCCGCATTTGGGAAGAATTGTAACAATTGATCAACTTGATTTCTGTACATCGGATGTTACCACTCCTACGACGAATAATATCCATTTGCTAGGTCAGTCCCCTCCTCCTTACTAGTCAATTAGGGTAGGGATGTTGAAAGACTCTGCCCTCATGGGAGTGTTTCCGTCAACCCGTTCTAGCACAGAAACGGAAACAGTCAATATGATCTCTTCATTTAATTATGATCCTAAGGGTAAACAAGTTGTTGAGACATACTCGCTCAGCCGGCATGAATCAGTTTATGATGCTATCTAATCTGTTTCCGATGTTCCTACGGATGATCTTCATCTGGTGGCTTCGGATCCTTACCACCTACCCTACAGGTTAGAACCTTCACTTCCTACTCTGGATTATCTCTCCCAGAATTTTCCATCAGACGAGTCTATTATACAGATTATGAATACAAGTACATCCGTATGGGAGGATCACCATCACAGATCTTTGTTCCTCCCCAATACCAGTTTGACAGAGAATGATTTTGTATCTCTCTTAGGTACTGATATTGTCGACAATCCGCAAACACCTGTATTGTTGCAATATTTTGAGTCTAAAGGCAATTTATGCAACATTACCAAAATAGTTCCAATCGACATATCAGTCAAGTCTGGAACTATTGAACATGTTCACATAGGGAAAAACTATTCAATAGATGAAACTAAAGAGTATAAAACACTTTTTAAATAATCCTGAGATATTTTTGGCTGGTCCTATGAAGAAATGCCTGGGATAGATTCATCCATTGTAGTCCATGAGATCAAAACCTATCCTACAACCAGACTAGTTAGGCATAAATTGAGACAATTCCATCCGAGAAAGGCTGCGGCTATCAAAGCCAAAGTCGAAAAACTTCTAAAGGCAGGGTTTATCTATCCTATAGCGCTGATAGAATGGGTATTGAATATTGTTCCCATGAACAAAAAGCAGGGAACTATTCGAGTCTGCATCGATTTCTGAGATTTGAATAAATCTTGTCCCAAAGACAACTTTCCAACTCCACACATCGATTAGATTATCGATAACTATGATGGGAGTGTCATCTTCTCATTTATGGATGGCTTTTCCAGCTATAATCAGATTGAGATATTTCCCGTCGATCAGCATAAGATGACATTTATATGCCCGTGGGGAACCTTTGCCTACAGAAAGTTACCTTTTGGCCTTAAGAACACTGGGGCCACATTCCAGCATGCCATGTCCTATGCATTTCACAACATTAAGAACATTGTGGAGCCTTACCTTGATGATCTCCCTGCACATTCACAGCTACGGGAAGACCATCCTCGACATCTTAGATACATTTTCCTAAGATGTCGCCATTACAAGATACGGCTGAACCCACAAAAATGTGTTTTTTGCATTGAGACATGATGTCTCTTAGGCTTCATAGTCTCCAAGGATGGTATTCAGATTTATCCCTTAAATATTGCTGCAATACTCGCTTTACCTGCCCCAACCAACCTGCTTGAACTCCAAATTTTTCAAGGGAAGGAAAAATTTCTTCGTCGTTTTGTTTGTAACTTCACTGAGAAAACACATGGTTATATGTGTCTCCTTAAGAAGGACACCCCATTCTTCTGGGATGACTAGGCCCAACGAGCTTTCGATAATATTAAACATGCTCTGACTCATTCACTTGTCATACACCCCCCGGATTACTGGAAGGATTTTATCTTGTATGTTGCTACCTCTACTACTACTATCAGAATGGTTTTAGCTCAAGAGGACAAGAACGACCTAGAACACGTGATTTATTATGCCAGTAAGAATCTTCTTGATTCCGAAACTCGATACTCGCGTGTGGAGAAGCTAGCATTGGCTATTGTCATTGCTTTCCAAACATTTTGTCACTACATCTTGCTTTACACTACTACTGTACTCGCAGACCAAAACCCTATGTACTACATCCCGACTCGTCAGGTGCTAGGGGGAAAATAGTCCCAATGGATTGTTATCCTACAAGAGTTTGACCTTGAATTTTCCAAAGCTACTTCAAAGAAGTCATTAGTTTTTGTCGAGATGATGTGTGATCTTCCCTATGATTTCATGGATTCTGAGCTGAGTGATTCATTCCCGGATGAATTTCTGTTCCTAATAAGCACAACTGACCCATGGTATGGATATTTAATCGTTTATATCCAGACACAGCATTTTCAGCCTACTATATCTCATGAGGATCGTTGTCGCATTCGTCACCACGCAAAGTACTATCTTATCCTACATTGTATAGACATGGTATAGATACCGTTCTCCGACGATGCCTCACCCATGATGAGGCTGAACAAGTTCTTAATGATTTCCATTCTGGGGCATGTGGCGGTCGTCTTTCTAGGATGGTTACAACTCAGAAAATCCTACGTGCTGGCTATTTCTGGCCTTCTATTTTTAAAGATTGTCATGAGGTTGTTAAGAAATGCCCACCTTGTCAACACTTTTACCTGAAAAAGCGCACCCACCCTGCTCTGTTAGACCCCGTCATTGCCGTTGGCCCTTTAGCCAAATGGGGGATAGATTTCATGCATTGTAAGCCTACCTTAGCTGGGGGGCATGGTTACATCATAGCAGCTAAGTGGGCTGAGGCTATGCCTACATATGCATAGGATGGTAAGACTGCCGCCCTCTTCCTTTTCAACCATGTAATATCTAGGTTTGGAGTTTCTCAATCTATTGTCACTGATCACAGATCACATTTCTGGAATCAGATGATGGTAGAGTTAAGTGCTAAGTTGGGTTTTCACCATGAAAAATAAACTCCTTATTATCTGCAAGCTAATGGTCAAGTTGAGGCCATTAACAAAGTTTTAAAAACTATGCTATGTCAGATGGTTGGAGATCACAAATCCAACTGGCACCATACTCTCTTCTCTGCTCTTTGGGCTTATAGAACTTCAGTGAAAACAACAATTGGTTTTACACCCTTTCAATAATTATACGGAATAGAAGCTGTCCTACCTATTCAGTGTTAGATTCCATCTTTGAAACTTGTCGTTGAACTTCTCCCTAATACTTCTACCGAGGAAGAAATATTTCTATATTTGACCAACCTTGATGAAACTAGATGAGATGTTGCCTTGGTTAATGAGGCACATAAGAAATGTGTCAAGGCGCAATATGATAAATCTGTTGAACCTCATGTGTTTAATGAAGGAGACCTAGTCCCGACTTATGATCAGAGACATGATAAGCTAGGAAAAGGGAAGTTTGAATCAATGTGGTATGGTCATTTTATCATTTCCAAGGTTTTAGAGAAAGATGTCTATGAGCTCATGGATTATGATGGAGTCCCCTTTGGGCAACCTCGCAATGGGTTGTACCTGAAGAGGTATTATGCCTAGATCATTCATGTATGGTACCTTGTATATATGTAAATTATTTGACTTTTCAGTGTGTTTTGGTACTTTCAATATGGTTTTGAGTTTATGTCTAGACTGTTTATACCATGTTTTGGTTATGCAAATCAGATGGCTTTTTATGGCTTCGCCGATGGTGCTTGCCGCCATACCATGCACCTTGCCTCAGCTGCTTGGGTTTTGTATTCCTCTGCACACGATCTAGTGAGTTCAGGAGCAATTTGTATTGGTCCTGCTACCAACAATATCACCAAGTATGAAGCAGTCATAAGTCTTTTGACCGAGGCTGCATCCCGGTACATTCGTGACTTGGAAGTGTTCATGGACTCGCAATTGGTGGTTTTTTCATTTAAAGCAGGTTTACACCATCCGAAACCCTATACTACTCCGTCTCTATTAGAGGTTACGTTTACTGGAAAGTTCATTTGAAGCCATTACTTATATGCATATCCCTAGGGCAAACAATGTAGTTGCTGATTCATTGGCAAATTATATCCTAGACTAGTATATTGCTCATTCATAGCATGAAATTTAAACATGGTTCATAACATGGTAAATAAACAGTAAAAATTTATAAAACTCATGTAAATACATTTCCCATTTGAAGCATAAACATCGGAGGAAAAAGTCTGTATACATACATACATACATGTATATATATATATATAAGTGTTTTTACAAAAATAGGCCACGAGACCTCATCTGAAGCACTCTGGATTTCAGGCAGCACAAAATCATACAAAAATCTGAAGCTATGGCAGCTTTCAGTAGTACATCATGTAAGAGCTAGTGATGCTCATGGTAGCACATAACAGCCTGCACTACTCTACGTAGTAGACAACTGAAGCGGCCTGGCACTCCTGCTGTGTGCCTCTGATAGCGCATCAGGAGATCATCAATGGATGCATCTGGTATGTCCAATGTCAACCTCTCTAGGTTCTCCTCCAGCTCTCCCATAGGGTCATCACCTCATTGAACAAATCAAGCTCCCGCTCATCTTTCCAGTGGGGATGATCCCCCAGGTCGTGCAACTCCAACATCTGCATGAAAATTTCAGGTTTCCTTACTATATATAAAACATAAAAAATAAAAAACATTAAAAGACAAAAAACAAAAATACATATCTTAGGGTTTTGTTTCTTACCTATGTCTCCCCACTGTTCACCAGGTAGAAGTGGTAGGTCAGGGTAACCCCTAAAATCAGTACCTACATAAGCATAATCCTCAACCATGAGGATCTGGTCACTAAGCCATCGGAAGAATGGAGCCCCGAAGTTCACCTTCCCTCTACTTGATCTTGTACGGGCCATGATCCTGACCCACCTCAGCATACGAGGGTCTCTCGCCCTCAGCTCAGTAAAAACCACTTAGGGCCTCAGATTAGGGACCCTCTTAAAAAAGAAACAGGCTAAGATAGAGCCATAGCCAAACTATTTTAGTTCTCCCTGCCGACACTTGGTCAGCTGGTCTTTAAAGACCGGTAGCAATGCCTCTGCCCAGTTGAAAACTGTAGGTGCCATGGCCTCTATCGCATACACGATATGTGCCCTAGAATCCTGATGAGGCCCTTGGATCCCAGCCAACCTCTGCATGGTAAAAAGAAGAGTGTGGAGAGGAAGATCCACTACTGCCTTGATGGGAATCTTCTTCCCTAAATTTATAGTACCGGGAAGGCAGTGGCGGTCAATCAGCTCCTGAGTAGTCATGTCCCCTCCACAGGAACCGGTCAATGAAATAGGGGCGCCCCGTCTCGACAATCCAGTCAAGAAGTAGATGTCTTCTACCTCAGTGGTCAACACATGTGCCCCCACCTCGAAGTATTGTTGTTCCGGATTCCACATATGGAGTATATACTCCAACAATCTCTCATGAGACACCATACTAGGTGTGTGGAATAATTTGAGGAGACCAGAGTCCCTCAATGTGGCTATACATCTAGCATTTCTTTCGACAACGGAATCATCATCATCATGCTGTTGTTCCTTCCATATCACCATTTTCGACCGCTGAAAACCTACCAAACACCATTAATGGACTAGTTAAAAACATATCCAATCATCAAAATCAATTAAAAGCTTGTGTTTTTTCCTACCCATACATTTTTCCTAACTCACAGTCGACACTGCCTGAGCGCAGTGTAATGAGCGGTTCTCACGGTGCACCGGTCCCATAAGGGGCAGGAGCGATGCCTGCATTTTAAGTTTAGGGCCTGCCTAAAATGGCCAAAAGACCTCATAAAATAAAAAACAAATTCTTAAAAATGAACGCTTAAGGTTTTGTCTTTTACCTAGCTCTGACGATGCTCAAATCGGACGATCGGATCTCCCAGAATCAACAGCTAAAGATCTGACTCAAAGTTGCTCCAAAATGCTCTTGACAAATGGTAAATAGTAAAATGTTTTTTATTTTTACTATTTGAAACAAATTTTATAGCCATTTTTTAGGGTTTTTTAATGTCATCTTAACATTTTAAAATCATTTTCATTATAAAATCCATCCATATGATTTTTTCAAGAGATTGACGTTTCTATTGAGTTTTGCAGGGGTAGAAATGAAAATAGTGAAAATCTATGGGGAGTTTGTTTTTGACTTTTTCGTACTTCTTTAAAATGGAAAAAGTCTCCGAGCGTTTGTTTCGATACTTTGTTCACGCTCTCAGAACTCAGTATCAAAGTTCCGAGTCCTTTTTCTGATTCTTTTTAGGCTCATAAAATTGTTCATCGTTAGAAAGAGACCAAATGGAGTCTCCTTTAAGCTCTTTTCAGACTCCCTAAATATGAAAAGATTGTTGAGTACTTGTCTTCTTCATACTCGAAAAAGTATTTGAAGAGTCGTCTCTCTAACGGTAGGTTATCTCTTTTTCAGTTTGGATAAACTATTTTACGGAAAAGGACCTGTTGCAGCTGCAACAAATTCCCAAAATTCCAAAAAATTTCAGGACCCCCCTGTTGCTTAGATTAGTTTGATTTTCTTCTTTGATTTGGTCTAATGATTTTTGAGAAAGACTTTTCTTATGCTTGGATTGATCTACCACTTGTTTTAATTTTTCTTCTAACGCTTGAAAAAATCCATTGTTTGTTCGAACTTCATCGCTGATTTTAAATTCGTTCTCAACTTGTTTGAATCGTAACTGTATTTGCCTTTTCCCCCCGCCGTTGCGGATGGGTAATCGGTTTTGGCTTCGTTGGCTTAATCGGCTAGGTTTCAGTTTTTACATAGGAGTTTTTATTGATACCTCCTCCGTAGTTGCGGAAGGAAAACTGCTAAATCTTCCAATCCCTATTTGAATTTTTGGCTCCCGCTTTGTTAGTTTCATCGATCCCGTATGTCTTGGGCTTCCGCCGTTGCGGCTGTGGAAAGCTTTATCCTTCCGGCTGTTGAGTAGTTTTTGACTCCGACGTTGCGGAAGGTTGCGCACTTTATTATTCTGCCGTTGCGACTGTTGAAGTCATTAACCTTCCGATTATCTAGTCATTTTGAAACCCTGACGTTGCGGATGGTGATATCTTTTACGGTTAAGCCGTTGCGGATGAAGGAAGTGCTAATTTTGCCGATCTCTTGGTCGATTCTCTCCTGATTCGGATCTTGTGTTGTGGGTCACTTTATCTTTTGTTCTTCTGCCGTTGTGGCTGCGAAAGCGATAATCCTTCCGATCGGTTAATGGTTCCTCCCCCGATGAAGAATTTGCCTACGACGGAATGACTTGTCTTTTATATATCTGTCGTTGCGGCTCCTGTTCTGCTTTCGCTTCGATGTGCTTAAGCTCCGACACGAGTTATTGTGTGTCTCCCAGTTATCCCCACCGTTGCGGATGGGTTTATGGTTTGGCCTTCCGCCATTGCGGAAAGAAATGTGCTTTCGACTTCCCACCTGTTTGGATTTCGCTGTCCGATTTTATTTTTTTCCCGGCCGCACGTGTTGACTTATATATATATGGGGTTGGGATTGTTGGGATTATTGTATTTTCTATTATTCAATTTTGGACTATTGCTCACTGTCACTCTCGTGTGTTGTCGTTCTCTTGAGCTCGTTCAGACCCCACTATCGGTGTACCCGCGTCCAGGTGGCACATTGGTGGAATTTTGACCACGTTTCTTCACATCGATTACGCAGCAGTGCCAGGTAGGCTTCTACTGCTTTACCCCATTTCGTTTGAGCATTTGATAGTGTTCCCACGGTTAGGGTTTTGGGTGCGGCCATTTCCTTTGGCCTGGTAGTTATGCTCCTATATATTGTAGATTTAGTAGCGTAGCTCTCCGGAGGGGGGGGGGGGCATTTTGACCCGCCGAAGTAGTATTTTTCCCGCGGCCTTTTGTCTGTGACCCCGCGCTTAGTGAATGAGGGCTTGGTGCAGACGGTCGTTACCCCATCTGCACCTAGCTGCCCTAGGTGATGATGTTTGGTGGAGGATGGTTTTTCTTGGCCTTCCTGTAGCATCTAGAGTGGTTTCCCCCTTCTTCGTGGTTTTCATACCACCCACATAATCAAATAGCCGCCATTTTTTCCTCGCCGTCTATGCACAGTCGGGTTTGAACCCAAGCCGGAGGTGGGGATTTTTCACCGTATATAGTTTGGTTGACCATACACTGCCCGGGTAGTTTTGATAGAGTGAACCATTGAGGTTTTGCACTTTTTCCCCCTGTTATCCCACGCAGCGCGACGATCATGGCACCCACAGTGAGTCCCGAGTTTCTTTATTTTAATGTAGTTTTCGTTTTCTCACAATAGTTGTGTTAATTAGGTCATTTCAGCTTATACACATGCATACCTTTGCTTCATTAACTAATTGCTGTCATGGTACACATAAAAGGAGTAAAACGATGCACATTGTTATGTAAATATTCGCAACTTAACCAGGGATGGCTTAGTATTTACAATGTTATATATGACAGGAAGAATTCGAACTCACAATGTCAAAAAGGAAAAAGAAGAAGGCCCCTGTGGTCGAGGAGGAACCAGAAGTGGAAGTTGTCACCAAAACAGAATACATATATGAAGACACTAAGTGTATATCTGGTGTGGAGCCCGAGTACCAGTGGGGGGATATTTACAGGCTGATCACGCACAGAGAAATTCCTGATATAGGCTTGGAAGAAGAATCCATATATGCCAACATAGAGAGATCTTCACTGATGAAGATCGCCACCAGCCCAGAGCTATTCCCATGCTCTGAAGTAATCGATTGGATTCTGCCCCAGGCATATGTCACCACAATGATCCTGGAAAATGTTGAAAAATAGGGCTATGCTGCTTATAGCCCCGGATATGTAGCTCTGGCCTATCACCTGCCAGAAGCACAAGTGTTTTTATTTGATGATTGGCTGAACAACGTTAGAATGGACCTTGTTGAAACTATGAAAAAGATGTTGTTGCCTGGAAAAAATTTTAGGAACAGGCCAATGGGTGATTATGATACAGCCAGCTTAAGAACCCCATATAGCTTCATAGCTTTAATGCTCAACAGGATTTTTGGGAGATCCCATGGCAGGTTCTTCAAATTGGAATGGATGCCCATCATTTTTTATGTTGCAACCCAGGGGACAATTTTCAACTGGGCCAGCATTATATCTAACAGCCTCTCTACCTGCTTGGCCTCAGCCTTAGGTGGAGTATCCCAAAAGAGATCTGAGTTCTACATGAGTTCCATACTTGTAGACTGTATATTGTGCAATTAGCCTTTCCCCGGCCTCAGGTGCATCTGGGACAGAGAGAGGATGCCTGTCTATTCTGCTTATAGACCACTGTGGGCACACCAGCATCACAGTCATTATTGAGAGGTCTGTGAGAACTTCATCATGCCCTTATATACACTCATTTTTTTGAAGGAGTGTGATTGCGTGTCAGAGGAGGCGCTGCAAGTAATGCAAGAATATGCAGACTACTATCTGACTGAATATGGCCTTTACTTCAGGATGTTTGGAGGGTCGAGAGCTCCTTCCCTGCTACCAAAATACGCTACTGACTACATCATTCACAAGGAGGCTGTGAGGCAAGTCTTCTTGGATGGCATAGGGAGCTTTCTGTTCGAGCACAAGAAGGCTGCTTATCCTCCTTTTCCCTTCAAGTTAGGAAGTTACAGGTTCACTAGGGTGAAGAAAGCTAATGAATTTGTAGAAGAGTTGGAAAGGTTTCATTTTGGCGAGCTTCCTTTCCATAGAAATGACTCCCGTGGGAAAGTAGTTGAGCATTGCAAAGAGAACAACGTCCACTTTGAGTATACCCACCATTGGGATAGGGAAGAATCTGTCTTCCAAAGTGCCTTGAACATAATAGCTTTGAGAAGAAGATTCAAGAATAAGATCACCACCAAAGGTGGGAAGGGATATGAGCAAGCAAAAGCTGAGGAGGAAGCCAAGAGAAGAAATGAGGAAGCTCAGAGGTTGGCACAAGAAGCTGCAGGGTGGCTGCACACAGAAGAAGAAGAGAAAAGAAAAGCTGCGCAAGAGGCAGTTAGAAATGCTGAAGAAGATGCAAGGAAAGAAGAAGAAGAAAAGAAAAAGAAGCTTGATGAGGAGCTCCAAAATCAAGAAGCAGAAAGGCTAAAGCTGACACAGACAGAGCAGTCAGCTTCTGACACAGTTGGAGGGCAGACCCAGGACGTGGAGAACCCCAAGTTTCAGGACCCACAAGTACCTGCTTCCAGCACACCCATGGCCCCCACACTCAAGTTGGTCCCCTTTGTACAGAAAAAAGGGGAAGAGATCCCTGATTTCAACACTGTTTTCTATGATAGGGCAACAAAGAGAATAATGAAGAGAACAGAAAGGAAAATTGAAACGGGAGGTTTGCCTGGAAAAATGATAACGGATACACCCGTTGTATTCGGAACAGACCAAGACCCTAGATTCACCATCAGAGCAGGAGCCGCATTAATCCAAGATTCAGAAGATAATGTGGACAAGATTATGACAGACTTGGAGCAATCCAAGAAGTCCTCTGCTCAATTGAAAGACACCCTGAGAAAAGAAAGAGAAGAAAGCAATAGGATGAAAAGAAAGTATGAGGACATGAAAGAAGAGATGAGAGCCTCAAAGAATGAACTGAAACTCTTCCAAGCATAGAGACAGCTGAAATAAACTACACAGGAGCGCCTGGAGAAAGTGCAGAGAGAATATCAAGAGCTAAAGATGGAGAAGGAACAGCTGCTGGGAAAGGTAGAAGAGCTAGAAGAGCAGCAAAATATCATCTTGGAGGCCAATGAGATGCATACCCAAGAACAAGCAAATAAACATCAAGAGCAGATTTCTTCTCTAACAACTGCTCTGGAGGAAGTAAGGGAGTAGCAGGTTAACCTCCAACCGTTCAAAGAGCATGTCTTGTCCCAGAAGGCTAAGATATTGCAGCTACAAACTGCTATAGAAGGAGAGAGGTGCAAATTTCTGCAGGTAGATAACCGATTGGAGGAAATCCTAGAGACCTCCTCTTATTTCGTTGATAGATCTCAGGACGTCCTTGAAGTCCTGACTGCAAGAATGGCAAGGATGGAAAACAATGAAGAAACTCTAGCAGAGCTGCCAGCAAAAGATCAATAGGCCCTCAAGCGGGATTATGACTTATTGGAATTTTCTATAAATACCGCCGAGGATTTCAAGAAAGCCGTTAAAAAGAAGAAAGGAGCATGCACAGAGTTTTTTAGATGGCTCCTTATCACTTAGAACCGGTGGCAAATAGAGGCCGAGCAGAGGCTTGATGCTTTCCCAGACCACAACGCATTTGTGGAGATGTTGCAGAAGAGATATCAGGAGGAGGAAGCGAAAGTACAGCATATCAAATCCCTGGATGATCAGATCTTGAGAAGTGAGGTAGATCATTCAGCGATTAGTGTGCAGATTTTGGAAGACCAGCTTCGATTAAGTGCCGCCAGAATTGAGGCTATAAAGAATCAAGCTACGAAATTCGAGATCAACATTCAGTTTTTAGAACCTTGTGCATTTGAATGCATTGCCTCTGAAGCCATGGCATGGAATAAATTTTTGGATGCCCAAGTGGGGCCCTCCTCATTAAAGATTAGTCACTTTTTGCAATATGTAACGATTTTGTAAATATTCGAGGAAGATGAAATGTTGGAAGGCGAGGAGTTGGGAAGCCCAAAAGGTGCTTTTGGGCAGCCCAACAGTTTCCCCCTTTTAGTATAAATGTAATAGACTAAGAGGGGAAAAGGGCTTTTTCCCAGTTAGACATGAAAAGGGATATTGTAAGAAGAACTACTTTTTTTTTTGCAATAAAGAGTAATTGTTTTCCTGTTGGAGAAAGATTGGTGGCACTTTCAAATGTTATGCTGTGGATGGCGGAAAGATGAACTATTTTGTTTTTTCAGCTTTTGTCCATTAACCGTGAGATCTTTCTAACTCTTAGAACCTATGTTCTTGTTTAAATGATTTCTGGTTTATTTTGTGCAATTACCACCATGAGTAATGTATGCTGTTCATAAAACAATTGGCTATCTGATTGTTGAAATATCTTTAATCGTTCATGTGTTGTGGAAAGAAACATCAACTACCTGTAATTTCTCTTTATAATGCATGCACAATACACATTACTCATAATTAAGTTACAGCTTGCTCCCCGGGGATAGATAGATAAATAGTTAGTTTTATTTTTGTGTATGTGATTGAGATGCTTGTGATTGCTAAGACGAGAGGTAAGAACCTGCGCATCACATTGTGAATGCTCCTTGCATCCTTATCACCCTGCATGGTTAATTAGGCATATGCACATCATACTTAAATAAAAAATACAAAAATACACGGCGGACCAAGCCGCAACTGGTAAAACCTTTGTTTTTGTTACTTTGACCTACGGTAGCCGGACCGCAAACCGGATGGATTCCCCATACCAAACAGTCACGGGCTAGTTGGGAACGTTGACTGGGGAGAATCCCTTGCTGTTGTTTCCTGTGATTTTCCAGGCCTCAATAGTTCTGGGGCTAGAAGGAGGGCCTCCAGTGCATGGCTGGCCGTGGAAACTTATTTTCCCAAGATTACCTTACTAGCAGATGTTTTGGAGCTTTCAACCTAACCCAAGCACTCACAAGTTTGGTTCTACCTTTGAAGTAAGAAAGCCCGTTTTCACCTTACATTTCTCTTTGCTCAGAGTCCGTTTCATTCACCTTGCTCATGGCTGGTGTAAATGTGAATCATCCCAATCCACTGCCAGCTTGGAGAGCTAGGTCACCTTTGAACCTCAAACCTCCCTTGCATAACCTACCTCAAGCTTTTGATAAGCTACTGTCTAAGTTTGATCCTGATGAAAATATTGCTGTAGATGACTACTTGCAGAGTTTCTATTTAGCAGTAGAAGGGTTAAGGGATGGGGAGTACGAAGATGTTGTCTGTAGATTGTTCCCTCACACCCTTAAGGGAGCAACAGCGTCCTGGTATTTTAGTTTGCCTACAAACTCCATTCCTGATTGGGACACCTTCGAAAGGAATTTCAGAAGTAAGTATTCAGCCCAAAAGACACATGCCTCACTGATGAAAGGTCTTGGTTTGTTAAGAAAAGAGAAGAATGAGAAGATACATACTTTCACTCAAAGATTTTCAAGATACCTAAAGAACTTTTCTGAAGCTGACAGACCCTTTGACAAGGTCTTAAGTGAATATTTCACCTCTGCCCTGGGTCCTGAGTTAGCTATGTTTGTCAAAATGAAAGCACGACCCACGCTGGTAGAGACTTATGAAGAAGCAGAAAAGGTAGAGGCTGGAAAGGAAAGTATAGAAGACTATCCTGATCAACTGAGAGAAAAGACTATCGAGAGAGGAACATTATTGCTGTCTAAACCGAAAGAAGAACAATCATATGATTATCAGGTAATGCTGAAAATGATGCAGAATCTATCCAACAGAATAATAGATCTGGAGAAAGGGAGGGAAGCTCAGAAAACTTACAAACCATACTACCAAAAAAGAGAAGATAGAAACCAATGGAAAATACCTCCACCAAATTTACCATCAATAAACATAACAGAAGTAGGGGGTGATAATTTCTGCACTTTTCACCAACAACCTCATTCTGAAAAGCAGTGTCCTCAATGGTTAAACTCGATGACATCGGTGATGAGTAAGCTGCTGGAATCTAAATTGACTAAGGACAGTGGTAAGGAAGAAGGAAAAAACCAGACCATACAGAAACAAGATGATGATACTATGTTCTTATGGAATGGTAGCTTGCTTTTCAACACAGAAGAGAATGCTCTTAAATCTGAATACACACCAACAGCAACAAAAGATACAGACCTAGAAATTCAAGACAATGAAATCATTTCAAAGATTAAAAAATTGCAGGAGAATGTCAAGAGACAGGTTGATGTGAAGGTTAAAGACAAAACACTTGAAGTCACTACTGTCAACTAGGAAACCGAGCTAATCAGTGAGCCTGTCAAACTTGTAGAAGAACAATTAGGTGTTAATGAGGAAAACACTGAAGAAATTGAGGAGCTTAAAGAAGATATACCTACTCAAAACCTACCAGGAGAAGAAGACATAGAACCAGGTTGGGAAGAAAAAGCTGAAACCCTGCCTTTTCTCTTGACCCTAGAAATGTTGAATCATAATGTGCATAATTGCTTGGTAGATTCTGGATCGGCAATGAATGTTATGCCACTGGGAGTTTGCAAAAATATTAATGGATAGCCAGAATCCACAGCCTGGGAAGTGATGCAATTAGACAGCACATGAGTCAAAGTAGTGGGAGAGATGAAAAATGTCCTGATTCGCTTTGCTGCAAATAACAAGATATGTCAATTTATTGACATTATGGTGGCTGACATACCGAGTGGATATGGGCTTATTCTCAATCGAGATTGGTCTTCCAGGTTGAAAGGTTATTTTGCTTCATACTGGTCTCATTTATGGTTTCCTCTTAAGGGTACCCCTAATCGGATTAAAATTTTGAGAGAACCCTACATGAAGCACACTATCACTAAGCTAGGAGAAAATAGTGAACCTGGTAACTCTGTCTTGGGAAATTATCTGACTGAGCTTAAGCTAAGACATCATACCTCAAGAAAGGCCAGTTCTACAATTGACACTCAGCCTGAGCTCCTTCAACTTCCTCAGGCTGATGAAGATGAATGTAGACTAGTAGATATCGTCTCAATTTCAAAAATGGTACACTTAGACCATGGAAAGATTTTTGACCTCCACCTCAGCCTAGCCCTTTAACTCGTTTGGTTGAAGATTTTTAAGGGCGGTTCCACATCTTATTTTCTTTTCTTTTTTCCTTGTACATAAATAATGCTGTTTTTCTTTAATGCTTTGGTGCTGCTTTCTTTTTGATTATTTGATTTGATGCTGTTTTCTTTTGATTTAAATGCTTTGTTACTAGTTATTTTTATTTTTTTTGAATAAAGAGGCAAACTTTGGTTGCAATGGAAACATCAGGGTTCTTTATTAACTGAAATATTGAGCAAAATACTGTACTTTGAAACATAGAATGTCTTCTAGTAGCAGTGTTCCTAACTGGCCATGCATTCATTGAAGTCTTACTTAACCCCTGTAAATAACTCAGGAGTAAAAGAGGTATGGAATACTATTTCGAGGCTCCATCCATTTCAAATCTAAAATGTCCAAGGGGGTGACGGAAAAAGACCCACGGAAAGGAAGCAAAGTAAATAGTACATCATATATAAATGATCCCATGCCGTAATTTTAGAAAAGCTAAAATCTATCAAGGGTCAAAACTCCTGAAAGAAACAATACACATCGAAGAAAAATATCAAAAGCATGAATCTCAAATTGCCAAAAGTTCCTCTCCGCCCATGAGATGAAAAGCCAATTCTTCTCTCACACAAAAGGACACTATGGATATAGGAGCCTGAATAAAATTCAGAAAGAAAGGCAGATGGAGGACTCAAAAGAACTAAAGTTCAAATAGCACAAAAGTGCAGTTGGCATGGGAATGAGGAACAAAAGGATGATGCTGTTTACTACATGTTACAATCCTATGGTGTCCAAGCCTGAAGTCACCTAAGGACAAGGGTAAAATGAATCTCACTTATTTGGCCTCAAAAGAGTTATTCAGACTTGCAAATGTTTCTGATGTTACCATTTCCCAGAGAATGGACTATTTATCAATGATGAAAATGCATGGGTTGGCCAGTTTAGGAATACAAGAATCTAGAAGATTTCAATTTTTGTTCAGATGGACTTGCACTGGGAAGAAGTTAAGTCAGAAATTTGGGGTTCACCAGGTAGTCGCCAATTGTTGCAGCTACAACAAATTCCCAAAATTCCAAAAAATTTCGGGACCCCCCTGTTGCTTAGATTAGTTTGATTTTCTTCTTTGATTTGGTCTAATGATTTTTGAGAAAGACTTTTCTTATGCTTGGATTGATCTACCACTTGTTTTAATTTTTCTTCTAACGCTTCAAAAAATCCACTATTTGTTCGAACTTCATCGCTGCTTTTAAATTCGTTCTCAGCTTGTTTGAATCGTAACTGTATTTGCCTTTTCCCCCCGCCGTTGCGGATGGATAATCGGTTTTGGATTCGTTGGCTTAATCGGCTAGGTTTCAGTTTTTACATCGGAGTTTTTATTGATACCTCCTCCGCAGTTGCGGATGGAAAACTGCTAAGTCTTCTGATCCCTGTTTGAATTTTCGGCTCCCACTTTGTTAGTTTCATCGATCCCGTATGTCTTGGGCTTCCGCCGTTGCGGCTGCGGAAAGCTTTATCCTTCCGGCCGTTGAGTCGTTTTTGACTCTGACGTTGCGGAAGGTTGCGCGCTTTATTCTTCCGCCGTTGCGACTGCTGAAGTCATTAACCTTCCGATTATCTAGTCATTTTGAAACCCCGACGTTGCAAATGGTGATATCTTTTACGGTTCCGCCGTTGCGGATGAAGGAAGTGCTAATTTTTCCAATCTCTTGGTTGTTTCTCTCCCGATTCGGATCTTGTGTCACGGATCGCTTTATCTTTTGTTCTTCCACCGTTGCGGCTACGAAAGTGATAATACTTCTGATCGGTTAATGGTTCCTCCCCCAATGAAGACTTTGCCTACAGCGGAATGACTTGTCTTTTATATATCTGTCGTTGCGGCTCCTATTATGCTTTCGCTCCGATGTGCTTAAGCTCCGATGTGAGTTATTGTGTATCTCTCGGTTATCCCCGCCGTTGTGGATGGGTTTATGGTTTGGCCTTCTGCCATTGCGGAAAGAAATGTGCTTTCGACTTCTGACCTATTTGGCTTCCGCTGTTTGATTTTATTTTTTTCCCTGACGCACGTGTTGACTTATATATATATGGGGTTGGGATTGTTAGGATTATTGTATTTTCTATTATTCGATTTTGGACTATTGCTCGCTATCGCTCTCGTGCGTTGTCGTGCTCTCGAGCTCATTCAGACCCCGCTGTCGGTGTACCCGCGTCCAGGTGGCACATCGGTGGAAGTTTGACCGCGTTTCTTCCCATCGATTACGCAACAGTGTTAGGTAGGCTTCTACTGCTTTACCCCGTTTCGTTTGAGCATTTGATAGTGTTCCCACGGTTAGGGTTTTGGGTGCGGCCGTTTCCTTTGGCCTGGTAGTTATGCTCCTATATATTGTAGATTTTGTAGCGTAGCTTTTCGGAGGGGGGGGGACGTTTTGACCCGCTGAAGTAGTATTTTGACTGCAGCCTTTTGTCTGTGACCCCGCGCTTAGTGAATGAGGGCTTGGTGCAGACGACCGTTACGCCGTCTGCACCTAGCTTCCCTAGGTGATGATGTTTGGTGGAGGATGGTTTTTCTTGGCCTTCCTGTAGCATCTAGAGTTGTTTCCCCCTTCTTCGTGGTTTTCATACCACCCGCATCATTAAATAGCTGCCATTTTTACCTCACCGTCTGCGCACAGTTGGGTTTGAACCCAAGCCGGAGGTGGGGATTTTTCACCGTATACAGTTTGGTTGACCATAGACTGCCCGGGTAGTTTTGATAGAGCGCACCGTTGAGGTTTTGCACTTTTTCCCCCTGTCATCCCGCGCAGCGCGATGACCATGGCACCCACAGCGAGTCCGGGGTTTCTTTATTTTAATGTAGTTTTCGTTTTCTCCATATAGTTATGTTAATTAGGTCATTTCAGCTTATACACATGCATACATTTGCTTCATTAACTAATTGCTCTCATGGTACACATAAAAGGAGTAAAACGCTGCACATTGTTATATAAATGTTCGCAACTTAACCGGGAATGGCTTAATATTTATAATGCTATATATGACAGGAAGAATTCGAATTCACAATGTCAAAAAGGCAAAAGAAGAAGGCCCTTGTGGTCGAGGAGGAACCAGAAGTGGAAGTTGTCACCAAAACATAATACATATACGAAGACACTAAGTGTATATTTGGTGTGGAGCCCGAGTACCAGTGGGGGGAGATTTACAGGCTGATCACACGCAGAGAAGTTCCTGATATAGGCTTGGAAGAAGAATCCATATATGCCAACATAGAGAGATCTTCACTGATTAAGATCGCCACGAGACTAGAGTTGTTCCCATGCTCTGAAAAATAGGGTTATGCTGCTTATAGCCACGGATATGTAGCTCTGGCCTATCACCTGCCAGAAGCACAAGTGTTTTTATCTGATGATTGGCTGAACAACGTTAGAATGGACCTTATTGAAACTATGAAAAAGATGTTGTTGCCTGGAAAACATTTCAGGAATAGGTCGACGGGTGATTATGATACAGCCAGCTTAAGAACCCCATATAGGTTCATAGCTTTAATGCTCAACAGGATTTTTGGGAGAGCCCATGGTAGGTTCGTCAAATTGGAATGGATGCCCATCATTTTTTATGTTGCAACCCAGGGGACAATTTTCAACTGGGCCAACATTGTATCTAACAGCCTCTCTGCCTGCTTGGCCTCAGCCTTGGGTGGAGTATCCCAAAAGAGATTTGAGTTCTACATGAGTTCCATACTTGTAGACTATATATTGTGCAATCAGCCTTTCCCCGGCCTCAGGTGCATCTGGGACAGGGAGAGGTTTCCTGTCTATTCTGCTTATAGACCACTGTGGGCACACCAGCATCACAGTCATTATCGAGAAGTCTGTGAGCACTTCATCATGCCCTTATATACACTCATTTTTTTGAAGGAGTGTGATTGCATGTCAGAGGAGGCACTGCAAGTAATGCAAGAATATGTAGACTACTATCTGACTGAAGATGGCCTTTACTTCAGGATGTTTGGAGGGTTGAGAGCTCCTTCCCTGCTGCCCAAATACGCCACTGACTACATCATTCACAAGGAGGCTGTGAGGCAAGTCTTCTTGGATGGCATAGGGAGATTTCTGTTCGAGCACAAGAAGACTGCTTATCCTCCTTTTCCCTTCAAGTTAGGAAGTTACAAGTTCACTAGGGTGAAGAAAGCTGATGAATTTGTAGAAGAGTTGGAAAGGTTTCATTTTGGCAAGATGCCTTTCCATAGAAATGACTCCCGTGGGAAAGTAGCTGAGCATTGCAAAGACAACAACGTCCACTTTGAGTACACCCACCATTGGGATAGGGAAGAATCTATCTTCCGAAGTGCCTTGAACATAATAGCTTTGAGAAGAAGATTCAAGAAGAAGATCACCACCAAAGGTGCGAAGGGAGATCAGCAAGCAAAAGCTGAGGAGGAATCCAAGAGAAGAAATGAGGAAGCTCAGAGGTTGGCACAAGAAGCTGCAGGGTGGCTGCACACAGAAGAAGAAGAGAAAAGAAAAGTTGTGCAAGAGGCAGTTAGAAAAGCTTAAGAAGATGCAAGGAAAGAAGAAGAAGAAAAGAAAAAGAAGCTTGATGAGGATCTCCAAAAGCAAGAAGTAGAAAGGATAAAGCTGACACAAACAGAGCAGTCGGCTTCTGACACAGCTGGATGGCAGACCCAGGACATGGAGAACCCTGAGGTTCAGGACCCACAAGTACCTGCTGCCAGCACACCCATGGCCCCCACACTCAAGATGGTCCCCTTTGTATAGAAAAAAGGGGAAGAGATCCCTGATTTCAACACTGTTTTCTATGATAGGGAAACAAAGAGAATAATGAAGAGAATGGAAAGGAAAATTGAAACGGGAGGTATGCCTGGAAAAATGATAACGGATACACCCGTTGTATTCGGAACAGACCAAGACCCTAGATTCACCATCAGAGGAGGAGCCGCATTAATCCAAGCTTCAGAAGATAATGTGGACAATATTATGACAGACTTGGAGCAATCCAAGAAGTCCTCTGCTCAATTGAAAGACACCCTGAGAAAAGAAAGAGAAGAAAGAAATAGGCTGAAAAGAAAGTATGAGGACATGAAAGAAGAGATGAGAGCCTCAAAGAATGAACTGCAACTCCTCCAAGCAGAGAGACAGCTGAAAGAAACTACGCAGGAGCGCCTGGAGAAAGTGCAGAGAGAATATCAAGAGCTAAAGATGGAGAAGGAACGACTGCTGGGAAAGGTAGAAGAGATAGAAGAGCAGCAAAAGATCATCTTGGAGGCAAGTGAGATGCATACCCAAGAACAAGAAAAGAAACATCAAGAGTATATTTATTCTCTAAAAACTGCTCTGGAGGAAGCAAGGGAGCAGTAGGTTAACCTCCAACCGTTCAAAGAGCATGTCTTGGCCCAGAAGGCTAAGATGCTGCAGCCACAAACTCCTATAGAAGGAGAGAGGTGCAAAGTGCTGTAGGTAGATAACCGAATGGAGGAAATCCTGGAGACCTCCTCTTATTTCGTTGATAGTTCTCAGGACGTCCTTGAAGTCCTGACTGCAAGAATGGCAAGGATGGAAAACAATGAAGAAACTCCAGCAGAGCTGCCAGCAGAGCTGCTAGCAAAATATCAACAGGCCCTCAAGTGGGATTATGACTTATTGGAATTTGCTATAAATACCACAGAGGATTTCAAGAAAGCCGTTAAAAAGACGAAAGGAGCATGCACATAGTTTTTTAGAAGGCTCCTTATCACTTACAACCGGTGCCAAATAGAGGCCGAGCAGAGGCTTGATGCTTTCCCAGACCACAACGCATTTGTGGAGATGTTGCAGAAGAGATATCAGGAGGAGGAAGTGAAAGTATAGCATATCAAAGCCCTGGATGATCAGATCTTGAGAAGTGAGGTAGATCATTCAGCCATTAGTGTGCAGCTTTTGGAAGACCAGCTTCGATTAAGTGCCACCAGAATTGAGGCTATAAAGAATCAAGCTGCAAAATTTGAGATCAACATTTATTTTTTAGAACCTTGTGCATTTGAAGGCATTGTATCTGAAGCCATGGCATGGAAGAAATTTTTGGATGCCCAAGTGGGGCCCTCCTCATAAAAGATTAGTCACTTTTTGCAATATGTAACAATTTTGTAAATATTCGAGGAAGATGAAATGTTGGAAGGCGAGGAGTTGGGAATCCCAAAAGGTACTTTTGGGCAGCCCAACAGTTTCCCCCTTTTTGTATAAATGTAATAGACTAAGAGGGGAAAAGGGATTTTTCCCAGTTAGACATGAAAAGGGATATTGTAAGAAGAACTACTTTTTTTTTTTGCAATAAAGAGTAATTGTTTGCCTGTTGGAGAAAGATTGGTGGCACTTTCAAATGTTATGCTGTGGATGGCGGAAAGATGAATTATTTTGTTTTTTCAGCTTTTGTCCATTAACCGTGAGATCGTTCTAACTCTTAGAACCTATGTTTTTGTTTAAATGATTTCTGGTTTATTTTGTGGAACTACCACCATGAGTAATGTATGTTGTTCATAAAACAATTGGCTATCTGATTGTTGAAATATCTTTAATCGTTCATGTGTTGTGGAAAGAAACATCAACTACCTGTAATTTCTCTTTATAATGCATGCACAATACACATTAATCATAATTAAGTTACAGCTTTCTCCCTAGGGATAGATAGATAAATAGTTAGTTTTATTTTTGCGTATGTGATTGAGATGCTTGTGATTGCTAAGACGAGAGGTAAGAACCTTCACATCACATTGTGAATTCTCCTTGCATCCTTATCACCCTGCATGGTTAATTAGGCATATGCACATCATACTTAAATAAAAAATACAAAAATACACGGTGGACCGGGCCACAACCAGTAAAACCATTGTTTTTGTTACTTTGACCTACGGTATCCGGACCACAAACTGGATGGATTCCCCATACCAAATAGTCACGGGCTAGTTGGGAACGTTGACTGGGGAGAATCCCTTGCTATTGTTTCCTTCGATTTTCCAGGCCTCAATAGGACCCTTTGGAGTTTTCTTTTGTCTTCGTTCAGACTCTCTAAATATGAACGATGCCGAGTTTTCTTTCATTGGACTCGTTAAACTAAACACCGAGAGACCCTTTTTTGGGAACGAACCCCTCCTTTCTCAAGTTCGTGAAATATATGGGAATGGACTTATCTTCGGATAAGCTTAAACGAGTGTTTGTTACCCTCTTTGAACTCATAAAAATAAAAAGAGGCACTCATCAATCATGATGGGGGAATTAACGGAAGGGAATCATTTTGCAAATCCAATGGCAGTTGTTTGTCATCTTTGAACATGGTGCTTGTTTGCATATCATTCAGTCAATTGCGTATTCAACTGACTTACAAGTCGATCCACTTTCATGAGTCATGTCACTCCTTTGAGTCTTTCAAAAGAATGCATTGTCCACTGTCCCATTGTGTGTCTGTTTGGTCTAGTCATACTGCCAAGTCTTTTGTCGTGTCGTTCGATGTTCAAAGGAAGAAAGAAGTTTACCTCTGCAGTTAAAACAACCTTTGTGTCAGTACTTTGAGTCAGTCCTATGGTTACCTTATCTATGATATTCCAGAACTTTGTTCCAAGTTTTGATTCGTCGATGTGGAATTCATCATGGCCCTCCTTCGACGAGACTACTCCTGTCGACATCAGCTCATCATCTGGGAATTAGTCTTAGAAACAAGTTTAGTACCTTGAGATCTGTATGCCTTAATGACAGATTCTCTCATTATCGACAAAGGTTCACATCATTTCCCTTTGATTGAAAGATTCTGCTGGGTGTTTGACACCAAGATTTCTATTCACACTCAACAGATTGTACTAGGGTACCTTGGGAATCATTGACATCAATGGTGATCTCCCTCGCACTTGTTAACGGTTCACATCATTGACCGGCAATCAAGTGGTTTCTACCATGTTCGAATTCAGAACATTGTAATCACATGGATAGAATCGTACTTTGTGGAAGACGAGACGAAGACCCTGGGTATTTGTTAAGCGTTTATAGCTTGCTCCCCTAGTTACGATGGAGTGTATTGCATGAAGAACCAGCATGGATCCACATTTGTATGGTCATGGCTATGCTCAAATTTGTGTCTGTATGAGATAGATCTACATTGTATATCTGGTAGCTATGTCCAAGTTTGAGTCCTCTATCACATGGATCTACGCTGTATTATAGTAGCCATGGTTGTTTATTCCTCTAATGGATTTGTCTTGTATTGGTCCGCAGCCATGAAAAGGTTACATCTATTCATGAGTCAAAGTATTGATGTATTATTGCAGATGCCTGTTCGATGATGCTCTCCAATTAAGCTAGCTCTTACCTTGAAGTGATAACTTGCTCTATCAAAGCTCTCGCCTATCATATCCCTCTAGCCTCATGCTTTGGGGGAATTTTGTTACACTCAAAATATGTCACCAGCATGTGCCAAGGATCCCTAACACAGACATTTTCCATCAAATCCCAAACTTGAAGAGAATCCTGCTCTAGGTGTTGGTTTCAACATACAAAATTGCAGCACCGCTCTTACCCTCAAGCAAATAAGCGGCACCTTGTTCAGCACCGTACTAGTTGTGTGAAAACCAGGCGGTGCCACTACCTTTAACCTATGTTGTTAGCGTGGTTCTTACCCATCATCGCTCTGTCATAAAGGGGTATAAGTGGTGCCCTTGGTAAAAAGTGAAAAAATATGTTTCTCGAGGCTTCTAGAACAAAAGCCTCATGTCTAACCTTATCCCTACTCACTTGGGTTGGTTAAGGTCGAGATCCCTCTTTGTAGGATCTTATGGCCACCTCACCCACCAATATCTCAACCATCCTATCCATTTGAGCCCTATAAATACAAGCTCATACTCCATGGTTGAGGGAGAGAGATGAAAAGTAGAGTTATGCTGTTGAATTGATACCCTAGCCTAATCCATCAAAGAGAAATTGTGGAGCAATTTGGAGCTATCGAGGACAAGGTGCAAGTCTTGTGAAGGAGTGCATCGACACTAAGGCACATGGTTGTAAGCTCTTTCATTTATTTTCTAATGCAAAGTTGATTTCCTTCCCACATGTTTGTTGCGTTAATCTCACATATATGTTATTAGATTCCTTAGTCACTAATATGGATGTGTAGATTATTTTCTGGTAGCTTTGATGTCTTTGTATGTTTGGTATGTTTTACAGGTATACAGGTCCTTCATTATAATTACATTCCAAACATCTATAATGTTCAGGGAAAGTATTCAATTGAGTTATTCACTGATTTGTTCTGGATCTGAACCATTCAGACCAGAGGAACAACTTCTGTCCGTAGAAGGTGATATATTCCTAATAACAAGGTTGTATACTGAACAAGGAGTAAATATAAATAATGTATTAAAAGATGATTGTTAATACAAATCACATACATGTCAAACCCTTTCTTTCGAGTATCATATGTGGGGAAAAGTTTTACGCTAGGATTAATTAATCCTCCTTTGTCCAATATAGTCTATTTGGACATTTTACCTAACTTAGGGAGTTATTATCACTGTACTAGAGTATGGGGGACACACCTATAGGTTATCTGCCACTTACTACATATTCATACATGAGGTTATGTGTCTCTGGGACCAATCCCTACATTATAGGAGCCCACTCTAAGTGCCACTAGCATCCACCTTCAGTTGGTAGTGGTAGGTAAGCAGTTATGCTGAGTTATCCTCTAGTTACAATTTGTTAGATAACTATCAGTTATCCTAGTGCCAGTTTTGCATGCATGCGGGGTGTGTGGCACCTTTTTTCCACCTACCTCATCAATTAACTTATTGTAGAATGATTTAGACATCCAAAGTTAAACTAGTGAGCTCTAGTTATGATTTTTCCACACCGAGTTAGCTAAACAATCAACTTGAGCTAGTAGATTCGAATCCTATCCATAGTATTCAAATTCTATTTTATAATCATTGTATTATTGATTAATTAGTGAAGATTAATTTTTTGACTATCTGTGCAATTCTTATCTGATTTATCTGAAATTTATGTCATGAATTCTTTTCACACTGTATATTGATCTTAATTATTCCACTGCATAATTTCTTTCTAATAGTTCTCATATTGGCATGTAGATCTATGGTGTTGAAAATACTCAAATAACTGAGAAGGGGGGGGGGGGGGGGGGTGAATAATTTATTTCTAAAGCTTAAAACATTTTTCAAGATTTAAACCATTATTATAGATTATAGATCAGTTATGATATTGCAGCAAGTATAACAGCTGAGATGATGTTTATTAATCACACACACATGATAGAAACAGATAAATATTCACTTTATTTGAGCACCTACTCAAATGAGGCTACAACCTATGTTTTACAAATTCCTTCTTGTATAGAGAACCAACTCATATTTTTCTAGCACCCACTAAAATAACATTCTCCTGCTACAACAGGTTGAAAGCACCAACTTCCACGTGTACAGGCTCCAACTTGTACAAAGAAAAAAAACAGTTTCCCTAGCACCACCCTTCCACCCTTGTTTCTCAGACTTAAAACATGTACAGTAAAATATTTAGAAAAATAGATATAACATTGCATACCTTCCCTAGCACCACCCTTCCACCCTTCCACTCAGTTCCGATCTTCTTTTGGATTTATGCACCTTGGTTCCCCTTGTAGCAGGGAAGAATCCCTAGCTACAATCAGAAACGACTACCTTCAGTCTATAAGACGGAAGGATAGGGTCTATGTGGATGGAAGAGAAACCTGCAGGAAAAGATTAGTGAACCAAGCAAAACCTGTATTAAACCATTAGAAAAATAAACCTGCAACAAGTGATTAATGGAGAACCTGCAATCTACTGTTAGAAATAAACTACACATACATCTAAGCTGCAAATAAAAACAAACAAAGCATGCATATCATTATAGCTAAGCTCTTAATGGAATATGGGCCACCATGCCCTAGCTCAAGAAGTAACCTCTACTTTCTGGTTTGAATGGTGTGGAGCTAAGCTCAACACACATGGGATGTGGCTGTAAGCAGGAATATTTCACCTTCTGCGGATAGAAGCTGTTCCTCTAGTCTGAATGGTTCAGATCCAGAACAAATGAATGACAAAGGATGAAGACCCTACCTGGAATGCCACTTCGACAGTAAACCTGTGTACCTGCAATCAGATTAAACATGCAAACACATCAAAGCTACCAGAACATAATCTATTCATCCATGTCAGTGACTAAGGAATCCAACAACATTTACATGTGAAATCAACAACAATAGTAATGTGGGATGGAAATCAGCTTTGCATTAAGATGAATGGAGAATTTTACAACCAATTAAGCCTTAGTGTTGACATGCATCTCCATGAAACCAACACTTCATCCCCATAAGCTCCAACTTTGCTCTCTATGCTCTCCACTGGCTTGGGTCAAGTGGTCAATCCAACAGCATAACGATACCTCTATGGTTCCCCCCTCAACCATGAACATGAGCTTGTATTTATAAGGCTCAATGGATAGGAATGGTTGAGAGATTTGTGGATGAGGTGGCCTCTAAGATCCTATGATGGGGGATCTCGAGCTCAACTGACCCACAATGTTAGGGATAAGAGAGGACATGAGGCTCATGATCTAGAAGCCTCGAGAAACCTGTCTTTTTTCTCATTTTACCCAGGGTACCACCTTTTGCCTCTTATGACAGAGCGGTTCAGGTTAAAAATGCTTATGGACCAAAAGATATAAGTGGTGGCACCACTTATGGTAAACAAGATACAGGTGGTGCGAGGAAGGTACCGCTCCCAGATAATGAGGAAAGCGCGGTGCTGAGTATTTTCATGAAAGATTGACAAACAACACGGGTTTCCACTCCAAGTGCTGGGATTAAGGGAAAGTATGTAAGTCAAAGGTCTTATCACATGGTGGTGATAGGATTTTTGTATAACAGGATGCCCCCCAAAGTATGAGTCTTAGAGGGATACGATAAATGAGAGCTTTGAGAGAACAAATCGTCGCTACGAGGTGAAAATGTTGGCTCGATCGAAGCATGTCATCAAGTAGGCATCTGTAGTACATCAATATTTTTGACTCATAGACACAAGTAACCAACTCATGGCTGCAGACCAATACAAGGCAGATCCATGGGAGGAATAAACAAGAATGGCTACTAGAATACAGTGTAGATCCATGTGATAGAGGAATCAAACTTGGACATAGCTACCAAACATACAACATAGATCTATGTCATACAGACACAAATATGAGCATAGCCACGACCATACAAATGTGGATCCATGCTAGATATACAAAACTCCATCGTAACCTGGGGAAAAAGCAATGAGTGCTTTAAACAAATACCCAGGTTCTTTGTCTCGTTTTCCATAAAGTACGATTCTATCCATGTGATTACAATGAGCTGAAGTCAAACATGGTAGAAACCACTTGATTACCGGCCAATGATGTGAACCGTTAACAAGTGTGAGAGAGATCACCATTGATGTCAATGACTCCCAAGGTACCCTAGTACAATCTAGTGAGTGTGAATAGATGTCCTGATGTTGAACACCCAGTAGATTCTATCGATCAAAGGTCAATGATGTGAACCTATGTCGAGAGCGAGAGAATATGTCATTAAGGCATACAGATCTCAAGGTACTAAGTATTGTTTCTAAGACTATTTCCTGGATGATGAGCTGATGTCGACGGGAATAGTCTTGTCGAAGGAGGGCCATGATGAGTCCCACATCGATGACACAAAACTCAAAACATAGTTCTAGAAATATGTGAATGTAGTAACCATAGGACTGACTCAAAATTACTGACACAAAGACTGTGTTGACTGCAGAGGTAAGACTTCTTCAAATTCCCTTTGAACATCGGGAGGCACAACACAAGACTTGGCAGTATGACTGGATGGGACAAACACACAATGCGATAGTGGACAATGCATTCTTTTGAAAGACTCAAAGGAGTTGTGTGACTCATGAAAGTGGATTGTCACAGAGATCAGCTGAATACCCAATTGACTGACATGATATGCAGACAAGTGCCATTTTCAAAGGTAACGACAAACTACTGCCATTTATTTGCAAAATGATTCCCTTCCCATTTTCCCCATCATTATTGATGAGTGCCTCTTTTCGGTTTTACAAGTTCAAAGAGGGTAACAAACACTCGGTATAGCTTGTCCGAAGACAAGTCCAAACTCATATGTTTTACGAACCTGAGAGAGGACGGGTTCATTCCCAAAATGAGTCTCTCAATATTTAATTTAACGAGTCCAATGAAAGAAAACTCGGTATCATTCATGTTTAGAGAGTCTGAACAATTACATAAGAAGACTCCAGAGGGGTCCTTTTTCATATGATTTATTCTCTAAGGCCCGAAAAAGTGTAAAATCACACCTTAGAGAACTCTTCCAGTCATGATTGGTTGGAGTGTTCATTTTTCGTAAATAGTCTATCCGAACTGAAAAAGAGATAATCTATTGTCGGAGAGACAACTCTTCAAATGCTTTAATGAGCGTCAATGCATGGTGTTTTGACAGAAAAGTAAAACCATGCAGTATGATTATGCAAAATATTTCACTTTACCGTTCAGTATGCCTACTTACGGGAGGGAAAGAGAGTATTTTCTTTTGTTTCAAAACCAAAAATATTTCCAAACAGCAATCTTGAACACAAAATCAAAGACAAGCAGCACTTTCCAAACTGATTTCTCTTTTTTGAAAGCAATAAGAAGGGGAAGAATCTCTTTTCCTAAAATAAAAACAAGAAGCACACTACATGCAAATGCACTCTATAGGAAAATCTAACTTAAAACTACCATATTTTTATTTTGACGAGATAGTACTGAATGCATAAGAGATGAAAGAACATGGAGAGCCTGAAATCTTGTAAAGCCAATCAGAGATCCAATGTCCAATGCTCAATGATGATAACCTAACCTTAGTAAAAAAAATTCTTTTTTAAAGGAGGAAAAAGTAGTTATCTATGCAAACAAGAAATGAAACCTAGACACTAATCAAATGTTTTTCTTTCAGTCTATATCACAGAGATGAAAAGAGATCTTACTAACACCCTTAGCTTTTCAAAAACAAGAAGTCCTTTCACAATCACAACCAACAAGCACCAAAGTGAATGAACAATCAATAAGCCTAGTCTAGATTTTGAATTTTCTAATCAAAGCAATCTTTAAACCATAAAATTTCAAACCACAAGCATGAGATTCTGACACACAAGGCTGACAATGCAGGGATGAAAGCAAATCAACTCATTTTTTTTGCAAAAGATGAGAAAATAGAGGTCTTGGAATGATGCCTACCTAGAACCGCGCTTGACAGATCTTGACAGAGCGGTTTTGGACCAGCACCACTTCTTGCCAACAGGACTCAGGCGGTGGCATTGTGGGCTGATAACTAGGTTCAGGCGATGGAACCGCTTCTCACCAACTACATAAGCACGGTTCCCTGTAAAAATACAAAACAAAAAGAGAACGAAAAATCAAGTCAAAAAAATAACAGATCAGGGTAAAAACTGATAGATTGAGAGTGAGAAAGAGCATAAAAGGTTGAAAATAATTTAGATCTAGACAGATATGGAAGTTTCAAACCAAAATCCACTGATTCAGATAGCAGATCTGACTGAAGAGAGTTGGAGAAGGAGCCTAGATTCAGACAAGAGTTGAAGAACTGAGGAAGATCAGATCAACTGATACGTATATTCATCCCCAGCGAAGTTGCCAGAATTGTAAGAAGGAATATTTCACCTTCTGTGGACAGAAGCTGTTCCTCTGGTCTAAATGGTTCAGATCTGGAACAAATGAACAACAAAGGATGAAGACCCTCCTTGGATATCGTAGATACCTGGAATTCCGTTTCGACAGTAAACCTGTGTACCTACAATCAAATTAAACATGAAAACACATCAAAGCTACCAGAACAAATCTATTCATCCATGTTAGTGACTAAGGAACCCAAGAACATTTACATGTGAAATCAACAACAACAGTAATGTGGGATGGAAATAAGCTTTGCTTAAGATCAATGGATAAGTTTACATCCAATTAAGCCTTAGTGTCAACATGCATCTCCATGAAACCAACACTTCATCCCCATAAGCTCCAACTTTTCTCTCTATGGTCTCCAATGGCTTGGGCCAAGTGGTCAATCCAACAGCATAACAATTCCTCTATGGTTCGCCCCTCAACCATGAACATGAGCTTGTGTTTATAAGGCTCAATGGATAGGAATGGTTGAGATATTTGTGGATGAGGTGGCCTCTAATATCCTATGATGGGGTATCTCGAGCTCAACTGACCCACAATGTTAGGGATAAGAGAGGACACAAGGCTCATGATCTAGAAGCATCGAGAAACCTCTTTTTTTTCCCATTTTACCTAGGGTACCACTTTTTTCCTCTTCTGACAGAGCGGTTCAGGTTAAAAATGCTTATGGACCAAAAGCTATAAGCGGTGGCACCGCTTATGGTAAACAAGATATAGGCGGTGCGAGGAAGGTACCGCTCCTGGATAACGAGGAAAGCGCGGTGCTGAGTATTTTCATGAAAGATTGACAAACAATATGGGTTTCCACTCCAAGTGTTGGGATTAAGGGCAAGTATGTAAGTTAAAGGTCTTATCACATGGTGGTGACAGGATTTTGGTATAACAGTGGCTAATGGAGCAAATGAGAGAGAGGGATGAATGGCTTGAGAGAGTTGGCTCCTCAAGGCACTCATACGGGTAGAGTAACGTTAGGGAGGGAATGAATGTTTTGAGAGTGACCCCCACCCTTGTATTTATAGATTTTTTCTGATTTTTAGGGTTTTAAGCCCTTGGTCAAGGCTTTAGCCCATTTTCAACCATTCTTTAGCTCCTTTAGGGTTTTTAATCTCCTTTTAGGGGTTTTAGCCCCTTTTTGGAGGTTTTAGCCCCTTTGAGAGCTATTTAGGCTCTTTTATGGGCTTTTAAGCCCATTTTTGTGTTTTTTGAGCCTTAACAAGGGTGTGGGGGTCAATTAGGGTAATGAAATAGATGTGTTTGTGTGGTGTAGGTCATGTAGAGCTAATCGGGGGATTTTTTGGGTTAATAGATTGCCCCTTGATGTGTGAGGGCAGGAGCTCATTGTATGGCCAATGAACATCATAGGCTTTTCTGGGGAGAGGTGGTGCTTCCTGGGATGGGACATGGTGGCTTTTGGTTTTTGTATTAATATGGTTCCCATCAATGGGTGAGATACAAATAATGTGCGACATGTATATGGACAAGTTGGGCATCCCCATGCTCGTAATGATGTCTAAAGAATAATGTGATCTAAGCTCCAAAATGCAAGAGCCGATCATGTACAATTGTTGTTACATAGTGGTTTCCTCAATAAGAGGTTGAATACAATACCAATCTGAAGAAATACTACATTGGAACCATAGCATTCTCATGGAATGCTATATCTTCATGACTGATGGTTTGTTGGATCTGGAATGGTACATAGCTGTAGGGACTTACTGATGGAGACTCAGAGTCTCTATGGTACAATGTGTTGCATCAATCATGAATCTATACCGAAGCACTGTTCTGGGGCTTCTGAGCACTGTCTCCAATCACTACTAGATTTTGATCCAAAATCCGACGGTTTTTTCCGATGGCGTGTGGATTTTTTCTTTTAACCGTGCCAAAAATCAGAAAGATTAAATTTTTTTTTGAAATGGTGGGGATAAGTGTCTCTTAAGCGATGGCAATTCTCCTAAGTGTCGCTTAAGCGACGGTGCTAAAATTTCCATCCTCCCAAGTGTCGCTTAAGCGACGGATATCCTCCTAAGTGTTGCTTAAGTGACGGCTCTAAAATTGCTCGATTTTTTAAAATCCAACTACAAGGATAAAAGGGAATTGTCAACCTGGAAATGTTGAAAGTTCTGTAAAAACGTTGTGGTAAATATTCGATATTGATTCATAAGATCTCATTAAAATGAAACTATTTAGCAATGATAACCTTCTAAGAACACCCATGTTTACACCACATCAAGGCCCGCCATCTAAGCAGGTCACCAATCATACATGCCACTACATGATTACATGAATCCTAACTAGTTTACCTTATATATCTCTTGGTTATATTTCAAATCTAGCATTTTCTTTTCATATATAGTGTTGCACCCTAAATATTATTAGACCAATGCAAACATGTAATTTTTACTAACTTTCCAAATCAAACACATCTAATTCTCATCAAAGATGGTCGATATACTTCATCATTGTTGGGGAAAAAATAATTTTCTAATTTTGGTTTATGGTAGGTTCCAATCATAACTACTGCAACTGAAAATGCAATCAAATAGAAATAGACAATATATTATTTACCTTTCAAGGAAACTTCCCCATTAATTGCATTGAAAACAAAGAAGGACACTCTATTGGTCAAAAATCTAGAGCATGTATACTTTATGCCATTTCCTTTGTTTGCAATAGGAGTCTCTGAATTGCACTTTGATAATAACCTCCAAGTGATCCTAGATTTGAACAATACTTAACATCCAACTCCTTCCATAATATCATTCTTGGTCTCTGTATCCAACATTGTCTCCATGCCAAATAAGCTAACAACACTTTCAAAATACACTTAATTCGTTAATTATTTAAAATGGAAAGCGCCATATGGGTGAATATCCCTCAAGCAAGGTGGTAGGAACTCAAGAATTCTATGGATTAATGAGTGAGCCATCGCTTAAGCGACACTTATGAGGCTATAATAGTGGCGCCATATGGGTGAATATCCCTCAAGAAAGGTGGTAGGAACTCAAGAATTCTATGGATTAATGAACCAAACACCAATTTCTTTATAAGACAGAACATCAAATTTGCAACCAGAACCAATTCCACATTTTCTTATTACCCATGAAAATGATCATGCCTTTATTTAGGTCACTGGCCACTTGTATTTCTTAAGGTCATTTACCCTATGATTATGATATGCATACACTTTTTGTGTTTGGGAAAGCATTTTGTATTCATTGTCCTCATCTCTTCACACACAATACTTGATATACTTAACTCTAGCGAGCTCCTAAATCCCACACCCAAGACTTTTAGATACTTCATGAATCAAACACAACCATCACTAAAATGCATATTCTAACCCATTGCAATTTTTCTTAGCTTCACTAGAGTGATTGTAGCTATTAATATGCTTAATATAGTTTATCATCGCTTAAAAGCACTCTACCCACCAAGCGTTGTCATACTTTGGATCCAAATATATGGTGGAAATTGATTACGGCATGAGTTTATGTTTTAAACCAAAAATAGAAAATTGATTTGGGATTTTTGTTGTGGAAAAGAGGAAAGTCGAGGGTTTCTCCTATCATTCATGCAACCCTGTCGAAAAGAGGCAAGTCGAGGGTTTCTCTACATCAGCCACTCCTGCTGCAACTTCTGTGGGCTTCCCATCATTTGGTGGTTCTATCTCTGAGACAAATGGTATGAATTTAGTTCCATTTTCGTTTTCTGGAAAGAGCAGTGCTGCATCTACTATTGCAAAGACAGATTCCAAATTGAGAAACCCTGAAACAATTCCACAGGTTGAACCATCATCTGTTATAGGTGAAGACCATTCATTTAAAAGCTCTACCAGTGGTGCAAATTTCACAGTAAAATCCCAAAATGAACTGAAAACCAGTGCTGTCTCTCCTTCCCCATCACGAGAAGCTCTGGGTGCAGCAGAGAAGTGCTATCTGTGAGATTTAGAATGGGAATGGGAGGGGTTTCTGCCCTTTGTTTGCAGAGGAGTGGTCAATAGGTAATTCTTCATCACGTGAACAATAGGAGAGGGCCGAAGAGGATAAGGCCGTAGGGGACAGAGCTCGCAGAGGAGAGGGTGGCAAAGGAGGGTTGGCAAAGGAGGAGGGTTTGCAGAGGTCACACTGAGGCTGACAGAATTCCCCAAATGGATCCGTTCTCAGGCATTCCACCATATCAGTTGCACTTGTAAGTAGATGCTCTTTAATAGATAAGTTAACCTCCTTGCTTGAGTTCATTTCTTTTACCAGGCTTTCCATGTTCTTCAGCAAAAATAGATCACTATACATACATCTCTCTTCTATAGAGGGAATTAAATTATTGAACAGGATTCTACATTTATCATGTATACCCTCAAATAGCCTGTCAAACTTTATGGTCATTATGACCTCAAGCAAACTATTGAAAACTTCTGCATCAACCTCAATTCCCCCTAATGCATCTCTTGCTCTGAAAAATTGCTCAATTGTATACAAAAATCCCTCAAAACCCTAACCCCAAATGGATCTGTTCTCAGGCATTGCTCTGAAAAATTGCTGTTGAGGCTTGTTCCATTGCTTCCACTGCTTCCACTATCAATTGAAGAGGATTTGATAGTAACAATATGATGGCAGAAATTGGGAGAGCTTGTCACTCTGGAACGAGTTTGTTGTTTCACAAGGGGAATCAAGGATTGAACTACATCAGTCATTAGAGGTCAATAATCTGCTTTTGATTGAACACACATTGCTGCAATGGTTGCTACCTGCAGGTTTCACCAAATGTGTAGACTTTAAAGTCATAAGGTCATGCCCTATACCCCTCGACCATCTGTGGAATGGAAACGTATACCAGACCAGGAGCTAGCTGTTAGTGCCGGATACAATTTGATCTTGCAGAGGGGAATGGGAATACGTTCATCAACCCTTACCTTACCACCTTTTATCTCCCACCGTAGAGCCTTAGTGCTGCTAGCGTAGAGCCTTAGTGCTACAATATTTTTTCTGCTAGTCTTGTCTCGTGTGCCTAAGTCTTCTCTGGATGGGCTGCTAAAAGAAAATAAGACTGTGAGATGGGACCGGGAGCCTAAAAATGTGGCTGTAGGGATACCAGATTAGATGGTTTAAGTGAAATTTCTTTATTTCAGCAAACAACAACTTTAAAAACAGTTTGATAAAGATTTGTTTGACAGTTCCTGTGTGATCCAAGTTTAGTAAACTATTTCTATCAGGGTTTGTTCAATTTTAAATTATCTCAGAGTTTCTTGTCAATGAAAACTGTGATTACTTTATTCCAATATTCCATTAAAAAGAATAAAAACTGTGACTCCCTCTAATACCGATCAAACGGAATCAAAATTTACCATACAATAGGACTGACTCCCTGTAATACCCAACAAACGGAATAAAAAAATGGTATACAATTAGACTGATCTAGTTGAGGCTGGGGGCCCGCTAAGTCTGCCCTTTCCTCATATTTACTGGCTCTTCAGACATCTAAGCTTGTTCTTTAATGTGAATCTGCCATTGCATGTTGGAGCCCTTTCCTTAGTGCTGCTAGCGTAGAGCCTTAGTGCTGCTAGCGTAGAGCCCCTATCTTCATTTAAGTAAGAGGAGTAGCACTTACTTTACCAGAGATAAAGCAACAAGTTATTTTTTAATTTAAGTTACCTAAATCAGAGCAACAAAGCACTTCAGAGTTAAAATAGATTAAGCAGAGGGGAGAGTATCCATGACACTCATCATAAAGAATGGCTCATAAAAGGGTTTTTACCTTTTACTGTAATCCCCCTGATGCAACAGAATATTTATACTCATAAGATCTCACGATGTTACACGACGGTAATGTATTTTTTGTGGGTACCAGTGAAGAATTTGTCAAATGTTGAAGAAATTTAGTCAAAACACAGGACTGTACATGTTACTGCCAATATAAAATACCATAGAAAGAGATATCAATGGATCTTTTACTTGGGCTATCGAGAACACACCAATGATTTGATGCAAAGTTTATTGTAGTTGATAGGTTTCCTAAGATGGCACACTTCATGCCATGCAAGAAGAGGAGTGTCGGTATTGTGTAGAACTTTTCTTCAAGGAGGTTGTGTGATTGCAGGGGTTGCTAAAAGGCTATCACAGTTGGATGATTTGCTAAATGACAGTTGTTTCCTTGTGTCTTGTAAATGAAAGTTAAATATTTATTTTGCATTTATGTTCATGCAGTGCCCGTATATGGACTTGCAACTTCAATGTGAATGATATAGATGATCCACACACTCTTCCCAATGCTGATATTATTGCAGGACCAATTCTTTTTGGTCATAATGCTCGAATTTGGGATTGCTACATCTCTGATAATGTAAGTATCTACCTTTTCTTTCTCTGTTGTTATATTTTTACACTTACTCTGCTGGGCCACATTGAGAGCATAATGGCTGTAATGTATAACTTGACATAACAAATTTTCCTGTCAGTATGTTAATATGGGATATTGATGGAGGACTAACTGAAGATAACTGTTTGGGCTATGACTGTTTGATACTATTCTTGGATTTGTGATGAAATTAATAAATGATTTATAGTTTTCTTTAAAAGACCGAGAACTTGTGGGGTGTTTTGAAGACAATTTCAAAGTGTGTGAAACAGAATAGGGATTGAGTTGCAAATTGCCCTTCGAAAAGCCTCAGTTGTAACAAGTTGTTGGTAGTGAGCTACAAGGCATTACCTGGCAGGTGAATGGCACCAAGAGGAGTCAAATCCGTGCAAGCTGGGATTTCTTTATCCTTCATTGGGAGAGGAGTTGGAAGCTAGGATTTCTTCTCAAAGTATCCTAGAGTGAATACCAGGCTGCTAGGTCTTTTCTGAAGTTTCTTAAGCACAGCAGCAGGAAAAGGAGTAAAGAAGAACTTTATGTGATGGCAATGTAAAATCCCAAATTAAATTCTTGCTTACCACCTGAATTTTCATTTATTGCTCAAAGCAAATGCCACCAATGATAAGCAGTATACTCCACAAGGACCAATTCATGTGCTGAGACATCTGTGATGCAGGGATAAGTTCTATCAATGATTTTCTATTTCCTTTGTAAGTTTTTGGTTGTCATTGTTCCAAATACTAGAATTCTCAATGCCATTATTTTTGTTATACAAGATAAAGTTTGAGGTGAGGAAGGTTCCATACAAAAATAAGTCAGGCAAATACTACAGTAATTTGCTCCACCATTATGAGCAAGTGCACTTCTTTCAAGTCCAAGGACCCTTGGTTCCTCCTCCAGGTATGCTGGTATAAGTCATAGGATATTTACAGTCAATAGATTTTCTTCCCTTTTCGTGTGTTCTTGAGATTCACAATATTTTTACAATATTTAAAAAAAAAAAATACACAGGCCTCACACCCTTCCAGATGGAGAGCGGGAATTCACAGATGATGATGGAACTTTGTACAGATGGGACCATAATCTCCAGGCGTGGGTTCCACAAGTATGTTATGGAATTTTAAAATGCTGATATATTTACATGAAAAAATGTTCTTTGTCTGAGGTTTATACTGGACACTAGTAGTTATACTGGAAATGTTCTTTGTCTTTAAGAGTGCCTTACCTTCACAGGCTGGAAAGAAAAAACAAGGAGTCTTGGTTTGGCAATAACTGTTGGTGGCAATCCAAGACCATAAAAAATTAGGTCATAAATAGGGTTTGCAATTTGAGATTTGGTTTTATTTTTGGGTACCCTTTATGGTGAATACTAATAGTGATGGTATCAAATATCAAGTCATTTTGAGATACCCAACAAATAGGTCTAAATTAGGGTTTCATGTGAATACTTTGACCTAGTCATTTGCACCTTTCTCCATGATCAGGTGTCAACGTATTTTGACCATATGAGCAATTTTCCATAATTGAGAGATTGCTTAGAGAAGTTGCATGTTGCCTAAGTAACTGACATGTGGTGCCCCTTCTTGGATAGTACATTTTTTAGGTTAACTTTCCTTGAACTCCATGTTTGCTTCAATTTGGTATTGTTTGCGTTCCTAGTATGCTTTTGTCAGTTTGACATGTGAACCAAGCATGCTATTCTTGTGCGGGAGGGTCAATTATTTGATAACGTATTGTTGCCTTCGAATTTGGGCTCCACATGACCTCTATATTTAGTCCATGGAGAAGTGTGCCCTACGGTCTACCCAAAAGGAGTTTATTTGACTTCCACA
>LPNX010822662.1:7582-26758 GCA_001517045.1 Pseudotsuga menziesii | reverse complement strand
TATGGCCTTTTATGTTTTATGCCACCTATATGGGTAGCATTCTCTATTAAGTGACAGACAAGAATATTTGAATATTGAAATATGGGCTTCGCGCAATATACTAGCAGAATATTCCTCTATATCTTGGTTGTGACTACTGCGTAGTACACAGATCCCATCAGGACTACTGTCTTCCCCTTCTAATATTTTCTCTTAATCCCTGTTTTGAGAGCATATTCAGGAAGAAAAAAATCAAGGGAAAGTTCCTCAATTCCATTTTCATTTCCAAATGACAACACCTACCCAGCTGGTACCTATATTGTCAGCAGTTACAGTCAACATGGATTCATAAATGGCATGCTCTGGATAAAGCAGCTCAATGCTGGCCTTGTTCAAAGCAATGGCACATAACTTAATAAAGTCTAAGTGATAAAGTACTTGGAAAGGTTTTCAAGCATAGGTAGGTGTTGGTAATGTGGTAGTTCTTAGCTAAAGGTATTGGCGGGTTGTGAAAGAAGAGGTGTAGTCTACCTATAAGTAATCCCGGATGACAAAGTCTTCGGGAAGAATGTCTGGAAGTACTTCATAATTGTGAAGTGTTGGCCATGCCTTAAGATTATGACAGTTGGTGTCATAGTCATGATTGAAACTTTCATAATAGATTCAAGTGAAACCCATGCCAAAGCCGCAACTGATGAGAATATGCAACCAATGGGAATGTTAAATGTTTGTGAACTCAATATATCAAGTTGGGGATGGGCACACTTCATTGCTGCATATTTATAGGCTAAGTCACAGGAAAGCAGTAAGAGATATTTCCATAGGATTTTGCTAGAATGACCAAAAAGATAACAATCAACATGTGTAGACAATACATGGAGGTGCTGATAGACAACGGGAACACTTAGGAAACACATAACTTGTCCATGATCTTTTTGTATTTTTCACTTCGTTAAGGATTTGAAACCAATGTTTCGATCATGAATCTTTCTCACTTCAGGGAAGTAGAGATAGCAAGAAGTTTTATGAAGAAACCAGCATGACACCTCATAACTTGTTGCGACAGTAATCCACAATGTCTTATGGGTTGTCTTGGAGAGAAGATCGAAAGAGATCAAATTGAGAAACACCCACACAATTTCGAGATATTTTTTTTCAAAAAAATATTCCCTTCCATCGCTTAAGCGACGGTTCCTATCTGTCGCTTATGCGACACTTACTTCTTCTTACCGTCGCTTATTCGACGCTTACCTTTTTTTTCCGTCGCTTACGCGATGCCTGAACTTGTTGGTTAAGTGACGCCTTTGTCCGGAAGGTGTCGGTTAAGCGACGCCTATAGGTGTAAATGTTGTTAAAATTTTTTGTGACCGTCGCTTAATAAGTGTCGAATAACTGACGGTTAGCTATGTGTCGCTTAACTGACGGTTACTTAGGTGTCGGATAACCGACAACAAGTTTCCGACGCTTAAGAAAAAATCAAAGTGTCGTACATGCGACATGAAAGTGTCGAAAATCCGACATGACGGCCGTCGGATTTTTGGTCGAAATGTAGTAGTGAATGCAACCAAGAAATCACAAGGGACATGGACCTATTTGGGTTGCTCAATGGACTCATCAATGTGCTAGAGTCAGGTGACATCCGAGGTCTTTGACCAAATACTGCACTGACCAATACCTTGTACAAATCGTAACGGTGCGATGATGTAGTTGGAGTTGAGCACGTGAGGCACAACCATCCCAAGAGGCACTAAGGACTCCTCTCAAGTGGTCCAAGGAACTCGTCAATGAGGTTAATGAAACCAGGATACAAAGACCTTTGGGTCTATCCTATGGAATATATGTGTTGTCGTCGACAGAGGGAGACCTGCAACTGACCAAGGAAATGGTGTTTCCTTAACCAGAAGCACGAGGGAGATAACCAAAGGTGTGAGACAATTTGGGGACTGACACACTGAAATAGGGAATAGAGGTAGGGAATCATGGGGGACTCAAACTTCCTTTGTTTAGAGTGTGACACCAGGGCGGACTTGGTAGCAAATGAAACTGACTCATGAGAAAGGGATCATAGCTGTAATACCGGGGATGTAAGTACGGACAGGAAATACTTAGGGGAGGTACACACTTTTAGTATTGATGGGATCCAAGGAAGACACATCGCAGAATAATCTGAACAAAGGCGACCCAAATTGGGAATGCTGCTGAACTGTTATATGTGGGGTGGTGTCTGAAGACACTGTTGTGGTACAATCTCGTGGATTTTTGGAAAGCCCAATAAAGTAAATGCTCTATGGTGCTTTAAATTTTAGAGAGTCTGAAAGCATGAAGAAGACTCCAATGGGGTCTCTTTTTTGTTGATAGTATTTTGCACCTAAAAAAAGGTTAAATGTGTGCACAGGAGAGCTCACCCATCATTTGAGGGGAATGGGAGACTTCTTTGCCGTTGCTAGTCCAATTAGGCCGAAAAAGGTTAAAGCTGTACTGACTGGACAGTCATTTAGATACTTTTATGAGCATGAAGGAGACCAAGTTTGCTCGACAATATTTTCTTGGTGAGAAGGCTGGAAAAGAGCTTAACGACAACCCATGGTGATCTTTTTCATAAAGTTTGACCCCTCTTCCGGAGAAAGCATAAAAGGATGCAGAGGGGAATGGTCTTGGCTTGAATGTGCCAAGGTGGTCATTTTCATATGGTAGTCTACATGGTTTGAAAAAGGATATAAACAAAGCAATGTAGACGCCCTTTCCAATACTTTAATGAGTGGGAGAGGAAGCAAATGCGTTCGACGAGCTTTTTATTTTTTTAGGAGTCAGAAAAGGGCTTAATAGAAACTCCATTATGGTCAACCGATTGAGGGGGCACTAATGGTGCCCCTCTTTTGGGACAATGGACAGTGGTCGAAAGGTCATCCGTGCAGTATGGATGGAGCAGGTGGCTCTTGAACACACTGATACATGCACGAGATAAATCATGGAAGAGGCATGCGAATCGGTGTGGCAGAGGCACACAGACCGAGGTGGCTCTCGGACAGAGGTCAAGAGAGTCTTATGTGACCGACCCGTACCAACTTGGGGTGGAAATATTGGATTGTTATATGTTGAATAATTAAAGTGAGAGGGTGATATGATATTGCATGATGCAAGTAGACAGTTATGTGCCAAATGCATGTGAAATGATGTGGCTTCTGGGAGATGGTCTGGAACTCTGATATGATGCAAGTATAAGTCTGAAGACTAGCATATGATGCAAGTACATGTATGGAGATGTTTGTATAACAAAGTGGTACGTAAACCAAGTTAACTCTCGGGAAGTGGCCCCGAAAATTACTTACTAATCATGAGACTTTGGTCTGATTGAATTATAGAGGACGAAATTATGAACCCAGAGGTGTGAGGGGTGTCTCCAACAAACTCCGGATGACTCAGACTGGCAGATAATGATGCTGCCCCTAGTGCAGTGACGCACAGGGAAAAACTAGACCAAATGGGTGCCTATGGGTACTGAGCTAGCTCAATGTACAATGTCTGATTCACATGGTGGTATGCAAATCGACGTGACTCCGGGAAATGGACCTGAGAATTAGTAGGGAGGGAGGAAGTATAGAACTTCGTTTCTCGACCCAGGAGCTTTTCGTACAATGTTGGTAGCTTCCTATTCTGGTAGAGGATGATCCATACATGAGCATGGAAAAACGGGGAGATAAGGAGAGGCCTCGACCTCTAGGACGGGTATAGGGACCTAATGGTATGCTAGAATGGTGGTAGCTAGATCATACATGCAACATACTATGTGCATGTGCAGATGTGGGACTGCACCCTCCAGTGGGATACCCACAACACAAGGGCTGGGATCATATCTACCTATTCACATGCAAATGATGCAACGAAGTTCTACAATGGACTCACTATGAATAGACGCGGAACTAATACTGGAGGGGGTCACCTTATCATGGAAAAAATGATGCAAAACAAAAAGGAAAACTATGCTACAATGGTAGGCATGGTGAGTGACTTTAGGCATAGAATCTCTTGAGGTAGATCCCATGATGGGGATCCTTCAAGAGGCAGTTGTTAGAGTCAATGAATAGGTATGACCCCTTGCTGAGACGAAGTTCATTGGCAAGGTAGGGTGACATAATCTAGTCTTTTATGGGAAGAACTTATTCCACACTATGGTTTAAAGGGAACGGGGTAAAACCGGAGGAGGTCTCACAGATCTCTCTGTCATTGCATAAGTGGTTCCATGATAGATCAGATGGATCTTCCACGACTGACAAGAAGGAAGGGAAACTCGTGCTAGAGATCATATAAATGGTATTGGTTGTGGGTTTGGTGGCCTTGCGCCTAGTCTCTGTTGGAGGAAGAGGGGAAGGCCTGGAGATGAGAGGAGTCTTTGATGGAACCAGAGGTAGGTGCAACATCATCTAAATTGGTTGTATAGGAGTCAACACATCTTGGGGCTTCAGAGGTAGGGCAGGTGGTTCAGGGTACCACACAAGAACTCCTAGTGTGAAATCCTGTAAATTGCGGGTTTCCAAGACATACTTACTCACCATCCGGGATGGTAGGAAAAGGAAAAGGAAAAAGATCGTGTTGAGTGGGAATGAACCCCACTGTTTCCTTGGTAACTGAGGTTGAGGTTACGATTGTGGATGGGGTTGTGACTGTGGATGGAGTTGTGGCTACGAATGTAGCTGTGGCTGTGGATGGTGCTGCAGCTGCGGTTGTGGTTGGGGTTTGGGTGTACCGGTGCTAGATGCTAACATGTACAATTCCAAAGTATCACTTAGTGTCAATGAAGGTGACACGAAGGGGAAGGGAGTTTTCATAGAGGTGTTAGTGAAAAAACCAGGACCTATGTTCAATAATGGTGGGGTGGTTGTGCTATCGACAGTTATGTCGATGATAGGGATATTTTTGGCTAGTGCCATTGGTCCTTGAAGATCATGGTAATTCAGTTGATCCACCGTCACAATCTTCCCGTCATGAGGGAAAATCATAAGGTGGAACACAGTGGATGCCACGACTCTCATGGCGTACATGTAGCTTCATCCCAAGATAAGGTTATAGTCCAACTATCCATTGACGACCTCTATGTCAATTAAGACTGTCTTCCCTGCTAAATTTATAGGGATGTGCGGAAGGATGCCTTGGGTTTTGGTGGGGTGGCCATTGTAAGCACAAAATGTAGTAGTGGACGGTTGAAGGGTAGGGGACCTGAGTTTCTGCCAGACAGATGTTGACATAAAACAGGTGGATTCCCCCTCGTCAACAATGCATCGGTGTACGACCAAATTCTGAATGGATACCAGAATTTGGAAGGCAATGGTTGATGGCATTCGGGGCTCTCTGTTATTTGTGTCGAAAGTGATCAAATTGGAGTTGGAGGGGTCTACGGCACTAAGGGAATCTAGTAAAGCCTTTCACTATGTTGGGGAATTTTTAAGTACTTCAAGAGAAGACATGGCCATAGGTGTTTGGGACAAGTCATCAACGAAGCTGTAGCTCATAGCAACTCTAGCCTTTGCATTGTTGGAAATCCCTCGTATGGGGGGGCATGGGGAAAAAGGGGGTAAGTGAAGAGGTGTATTGGTTGTTTTGGACGTGGATTCCACTGATGGGTTAGTGGGTTCAGTGTTGGATCCATACTAATTTCTCCTGGCCTGTAAATTGACATCTTTGGTTGTCAGGGCTAGCAGGTGGTGAACACCTGTTTCTGTTGGCAGAGGTGCAGCAGGGGCAGTGGGATTGGGTTGGGGAGTAGGTGCGGTTGTGGGGATGTTTGAGGGGAGCTTGGTTGGCATGGGAGGCCAATAGGCTTGATGATAGATTGGGTCACTAGTTAACCTGGCCAAGTCAAGAAATTTGAGGCATGCCATGAAAGGGAGGTTTGACGCAAGGTTGATGTGGGAAGGATTGAAAATGGTATTGGGGTTTGCAGGAACATGATGTCCCTGCATGGCCGGGGGTACTTTGTAATGTCCCAATTTTTTCATTGGGTCACAATGGCCAAATCACATTTTTCATGTTCATGAAAGTTGTCAAAGGGATGCTAAAAGTCAAATAATTGCCAAGGAGGAAAATCACTAGTTTCCTAGGTTGGGGGTGGAAGCTTTGATATTTGGAATAAGGGGGATAATAAATTATGTTTAGAAATTAGAAGGGGATAAATATTTAATAATGTAGTTTATTAAATAAATACAAGAGAAAATTGAAGTGGCAATGGAGCATGAAGACACATGGAGACTATGGGGCCCACGCTAGCTAGAATTCCTATGCTAAAGACTCTTGGAGACTATTGGAGCCCCAATTTGCTAGTAAAGACTCTTACTTTGAACAGAACATTAAACAAGTTTGCATAAGATATTTGGAGGTCAAAAAACATACATGAGAATTATAGTTAATTTATATTATCATTCATGTACCTTTAGAGAAAATTTGGAAGCAATTGGATCAATTTGGAGGTCTAGACATCAAAACTAGTCAAGAGCAAAAATTGTGAAATAATTGGAAACATTGGTCATTTAATAAAATTCCAAAAAGGGGACATTACAATGGTATCAGATCATGATCTTGGCACCTGATTTGGTATGATATTTATAAGTACAATAATTAAGGTACCACCGTTATATATTGTAACCAAAAGTGCTTTTGTTGAAGAGGAAAAAAAAAGTAGGAGAAGAAGATACTTTTTTGGAAACTATGGCTAGGCATGAAAAGAGAACTTCATATGATGGTGAAGAGATAATAAAAAGAATGGAACCTATATATGAAGACATGACCAAGAATATTATGAAATAATTTGAATTTTTGGATATCCAAAGTTTGGAAAAATATATTGATTTTAAGAAAACCAAGGGGAAAAATGCATCAGTTTGCTTGAAGGGGAAAAAGGAGGAGACCCATGAACCACCTAGTTCTGAAATAGGTGGAATAGAAGAAGTAGTACATGAATATGATCAAAATTCACTCCCAAGTGACTCTGAAAAATATGAAGAGACGTCACATGAGTATGAAGAAGTTTTTATTTAAAATAATGAAGATAATTTTGAGACACATGCTACCTTGGAAATGAAACAAAGAGCATCTACAGAGGGATGCTTGAACTATGAAGGAGTACCTACTGATGGGTGCTCACAACTCTATGTTGGTGACATAGAGATAATATTTCAAAATGTTGTTGCAAGCCAAAATTCCATTAAACATGAAAATGAATACCTTGTAGCAGTTGAAGAAGAAACAAGATCAACTTCCCCATCACCACTTGAGCTTCTTGAAGTTGGTCCAAGCAAGAAGGAAGAAGATGAGGAGGTTCATTTGCAAGAGCCTCATTTTCTTGAAGGTTCCTTAAATATGAATGAAAAGAATTCCCAATAATCCCTTATCATACTCCATGGCACTCAAGCATTGGTATCAAATTCTTGTTGGAGAGCTACTTCCTTGGAGGATCCATCCTTCCTTGAAGACATGGAGAAGATCCAAAGAGCAATGTGCAACATAAAAGGTAATTTCATGTATTTGATTTTTGATAGAAAAAAAGCCATCGAGCTTATTGAATGGTTACATGAATCCTACTTGAATAATAATGAAGTTATTGATAAGCTCACAATTCAAAATGAGCAACTTCTTGAAAAGTTGCAAGACACTTGTTTTTCCTTCGATGTTTCAGATTTTCATAAGGTAGATTGCTTGGAGGATTCTCATGACATGATGTATCATGAGAAACATGAAAAATTGCAGGTTTTTGATGTGCTTGAGGATTATAGTGATGAGATCCAATCACTAGTAAGGGTGGAAGAGGAACTTGAGTTGCCTCTTGAAAATGGTTACACAATTTTTGAAGAAGTGCATAATTCCACCACCTTGGAACCAACCCATGAGGAAATTTTTGGATTTTCTAGGGAGGTGAATAATAATAAACCTATGGATACTTCACATTAGAACAATTTTTCACTTACTGATCATTTGGGTGAGTTGGTTCTTTCTCCTACATCCTACACTTCTAAATTTTGCAGCAGTCATCCTAATGAAGTATGGGTGAAAGGTTTCTTTCTGATGGTGCCACATGAAGAGAATGGAAATTCTATTTCTCCTTTTGATGATGGAATTATTAGAGAAACATATTATTTACATTTTCAGCATCATCCTTGTTTACATTATGATTATACAAATCTACATGGGTGCACCTATGATGTTCGTTTGAGCCACTTGAAGACTCATGGTTTTTCTTGCTCAACACTTGGTTCATTTGATGTTGGAGGAACTTCATCCAAAACTTGGGTGAAGAGGGATATGATTGAGTAAAATTATTATTGGCAGAAACATCCTCTGTTATTTCATGATGATATACATATTCACGGGTGTATTGATGAGACTTCTTTGAGACACTTGAAGTCTTCGTGTTTTATTTGCTCCTTATTTGGTTCATATTTTGGTGGAGGTTCTTCATTCACTTCCTGGATGAAAGAAAAGATGGCTGATTATTATTTTGATGCATATTAAATTATTTGGGAGCAGCATTATAGGACATAGTATCCTCACCTATGTCATTGGAGCAGATTTGATTGGTCATTTGAAGCATGTATGCACTTGGCAAATGGTAGTCTACTCACTAGGAGGTATAAGAACTTTCATGATTTCTTGGTGAGGCACTTCCTTGATGTAAATTATTATTATGTTGTTATATACTTTGATGATATACATTATGCACTCATGATGTTTGGAAGAATGCATACAAGAAAATGGGATCCAGGAATTCTCTTTCCAAATGGTATGGGTTGGAGAGCACTCTTAATTGTTGGAGTGCAAGGCAAGCAATGGGACCTTGAGATAGTTTTTAGTCCCATTGATTTCAAATTCTTTGGGAAACAAGAAGTATGGGAGATGGATTCCCCATTTAATAAGGTGATTTTAATCAGAGTATTGCAGCAGAAAGCATGGTAGTTCCTCTCTAAAATCTTCATGGAATATCAAAGACTCAAGGTGGGCAGCTCAGTGGCAACTTCAAAGAATCATACAGAAAGCAAGTACTTCAACAACCATGTTTGAAATTGCTTGAGGACAAGAAATATTGGGAAGGGAGGATTTGTAATGTCCCAATTTTTGCATTGGGTCATAATTTCCAAATCACATTTTCCATGTTCATGAAAGTTGTCAAAGGGATGCTAAAAGTCAAATAATTGCCAAGGAGGAAAATCACTAGTTTCCTAGGTTGGGGGTGGAAACTTTGATATTTGGAATAAGGGGGATAATAAATGATGTTTAGACATTAGAAGGGGATAAATATTTAATAATGTATCTTATTAAATAAATACAAGAGAAAATGGAAGTGGCAATGGAGCATGAAGACACATGGAGACTATGGGGCCCACACTAGCTAGAATCCCTATGTTAAATGATATCTTTCTCTTGCAAATTCGAATATATGGGAAGCCTAATATTTTTGGATGGATTATAAGGCTAATATACTTGTACATATACTTCATAGGTAGAATTTGGGATGAATTGTAACTTACATGGGATATGAAGAGCCAAATGGGAGTTTCATGGACACTTGGCTAGATTCCCCTTACATTTATGACATCTATGACACCAATGATGGAGATTCTATGATAGTTATGACACAAGTCAGATCTGAAGGATGAAATACTGACATACCGACATGTAAGTACTGAATAGATCATCTTAGAGGTCGAATTTGGGAGTTGGAGAAGGCCAAGAGGCTCCTACTCAAATTTGGGAGAAGAGGGAAGGTGAAGAGAGAGGCCACACGGCATAGCATGAGAAACCACACCAATTCGAATTGGATTTGGTTTATGAATGGATTTGGAACCTTAGAATAACAATAATGTTTATAAAATACAGGGATCATCCATGAGAAGAAGCTTTTTCTCATTTGTGAAATTGTCATTTGTGAATTGTGAGAGCTAGTGGATGACTAGTTTTCTTGCTTAAGCCAATTTCGAGGGTGAAAGATTCCCATCCTAGTTGGTGTTTGGAAAGGACACTTGGGTATTTCATGGAGATTTAATGGAGTATTATATGCAGGTGTAAGCTACAGGAAATCATGTGGATTATTCTATTGCAACACTCTCTCTCAACTATTTCCAGTTTTCACACCATATTCATGCCAATGGAGGGATTGCACTTTGGGGAAGATTATAATGAAAATTATATTATGTGATGATGTATATGATATATATTTCATTTTAATAAGACTCTCATGTCAAAATACCCAAAATAATTCATGTAAAAATGTTGAATAATGAAGAAATAGTGTCATTTCCCCACTATCTTGTTGTGAACCATTGTAATGCTGATGATTTTGAATTGGGAGAGCCTTTAATTATTCATTTATTATTTTAATCAGTTCAATAATATATTTTATTTGTTCTCAGAAAGTTTCAAGTCGAAATTCCCAGGATTTGTATGTCAAAATGACTTTTAATGAGCAAATAATTACCATTTCCACTCCATTTTGATATATGCCATGGTAATGCTTATTATTTAGAATGGAGGAATGTATATATGATAAATGTATGATGGATGGACTTTAATTAATGTGTATTTCAAGTCTCATTTTCAGTAATTAAGCATTGGAATCCATTTTACTCATTTTTATTTTATTGGGAGAAGATTTGGAGCATTTTCCCCAAGGGTCGAAATTGTGACTTGGGAGTTGTTTTGGAAAGAGTCATAACAGCCTATATAAACTGAACCATGATGCATATGAGAATTTGAAAAGTTCCCTTACACGTACCCAGCCTATATTCAGAAATTCAAGTGACTTTGGGATCATTTGTGAAGCCATTTCCAGCAATTACCAAGGGTGAATTGGAGCCCCAATTTGCTAGTAAAGACTCTTACTTTGAACAGAACATTAAACAAGTTTGCATAAGTAATTGTGAGGTCACAAAACATACATGAGAATTATATTTAATTTATATTATCATTCATGTACGTTCAGATAAAATTTGGAAGGATTTGGGTCAATTTGGAGGTCTAGACATCAAAACTAGTCAAGAGCCAAAATTGTGAAATAATTGGAAAAAATGGTCATTTAATAAAATTCCAAAAAGGGGACATTACATACTTGTGGCACAGTTGTGGATAGGACACTTCCTATAGGTATGGAAAGTGGGACAGTGTAAGTGGAAGGGCCACTTCCCCCAGGTATGACAGGTGGGGGCAGCTGAGTTAGGACATTCTACATGGAAGTACGAGGACCACCAACAGGGGTGTTGGTGGTGGTGTGAGGTATGGACATGGGTCCACTGCCAATCACCAGTCCGGAAAGTGGATATGGGTTTGCAACAGCCATGGGGATAGATGGTGTATTATGTAAATCTTACTCAGATTGATATGAGTCTGAGTCAGAGGATGTGTGACCTTCTGATGGTGTAGAGGGTCGTCGAGAATGGTCTCGATAGTGTTGGTTCAAGGACCCAAAATTTGGTGGATCCCATCTTAGGTGTGAAGAAGAGCATGGGGGATCAATTGTGTCTGGTTGGTAGATCAAATGGTGTAATCTGTTAATGACATTATGGACCCTTGTTTCAGTGGATTCCTATTGGATTTCAAGTGGTCACTTGACCACTAAGACTGCCAAGAGACAGCGCTGGGATTTTTCCTCATAGGAGATCTAGTTAATCGGTAGGGGTCATTGCCCGTTTTTCTTGGAAATTCCTCTCAATGGCTAGCTACTTTGAGGTTTGGTGTGGTACTCCTCACAATGAGTTTTAGGGCAGAGCCCAAGTACTTCCCATGGTTAAGGAAGTTAGGGACTTATGTCCTCAAACTGCAAGATTTTGAATTAATGTAAATTGATTGATTTTAATGGTTGGCTTAGCGTCATGAACTGAGTTTGGTTGATTAAGTAGTGTGGTTGTGTGCATGTTTAGTTTATGAAAGATTGTTCATTTTTTAAATTATTTTCTGTAATTAGTTTGGTGATTGCAATTATGGTTTAAGGATACTTCGCAGGCGTTTCTGGTTTGTTGCAGATATTACAGAATGGGAAACCTGTTATGAAACAACCAGTGAACTTTTGAAACAAAAAAAATTAAACATGTAAGTAATGAACCTGAATTATTGCAAACCTACTAGGTGACTACTTTACTCCTGTATTCCTCTTCGACTAGGAAAGAGTGCTGGGCTCTCAACACAGTGAGACAAGCACACCCATAGATCCTCACGTCACTGAGTACAAGGTTGGTCAACAGGGAGGATGTGAATGCCATGAGCCCCCCTAGGCCTACCACCCGCTCTACCTTCCAAGTCACCCATTTTTAGTGCTCTTAATTAATAAAAACTATAAGTTCCTATTACTATACGATCTTGACCCTTCGTCTTATCTCAGAATACCCCGGAGGGTGATGACTGAGTAGAGGAGGAAAGGTTTCGGCAAGAGGTTAATTTCCAATTATTTAAGTGAAAAAAACTAAAAAATAACTTACAGTACTTTAGCTAGGATTTTTAAACATATTTATGTGCATTAACAACTATTTAAGTGAATAATCAACCTAAAAAATTACTTGCAGAAAGAGGTAGGCCGCTGGACAGTGGCGGTTGAGCCACACTGATAATTCGAACAACAAAAAACCAAACCCTGAGAGACAGGTCTTCCTTTTTAGGGAAAATGTAGCGAGGTGGTCACTGGTTTTTACCCAAAATAGGTGATTGGGTCACTCAAAAACAAAAAACAGGAACGACCAAGCTCCTGGGAGTGAAGTCGCTCTTTTTGGGCTCAAATGAGTGACTGGGTTGTGCTTTTAGCCCCGTAATGAGCGATCTGGCCCGTAAACTGAAAATTTTTAAAAGCAGAGTTGGGAACGGCCGACAGTAACAAGTACTATGGCCAAATAGGCTCGGTTTGGCCTAAAGGGGGCTCGACTGGAAATGTAAATGACAAAAGCAGAGATCTAAACTAGAAATAAAGAGAAATCTAAACTAGGTTAGTAAAATCCTAAAAATAAACTGTAAAAACCCAGAGATCCTTTGGGATTGACCTGGTATGGTCTCCAAAATGTAGTAGGGATTTGGCCCTTTTTACGTGTAGAAACGGATACCTTCCATTTATAGGACAGAAGGATAGGGTTTCTTTGGTGAAGGAAAAACCTGCAAGAAAGGGTTAGTGAACCAAGCAAAACCTGCAGTAAACCATTAGAAAAATAAACCTGCAACAAGTAATCAATGGAGAACCTGCAATCTACTGTTAGAAATAAACTACACATACATCTAAGCTGCAAATAAAAATAAGCAAATCATGCATATCATTATACCTAAGCCCTTAATGGAAGATGGGACACCATGCCCTAGTTCAAGAAGCAACCTCTTCTGACTGGTTTGAATGGTGTGGAGCTAAGCTCAACACACATGGGATGTGGCTAATGGAGAAAATGAGAGAGAGGGATGAATGGATTGAGAGAGTTGGCTCCTCAGGCACTCATATGGGCAGAATAATGGCAAGCAGGGAATGAATGTTTTGAGAGTGACCCCCACCCTTGTATTTATAGATTTTTTTTTGAGTTTTAGGGTTTTAAGCCCTTGGTTAAGGATTTATCCCCCTTTTTGGACTTTAAGCCCCTTTTCAGCCATTCTTTAGCTCCTTTAGGGTTTTTAAGCTCCTTTTAGGGGTTTTATCCCCTTTTTGGAGGTTTTAGCTCCTTTGAGAGATATTTAGGCTCTTTTATGGGCTTTCAAGCCCTTTTTGTGTTTTTTGAGCCTTTACAAGTGTGTGGGGGTCAATGAGGGTAATGAAATAGATGTCTTTGTGTGGTGTAGGTCATGTAGAGCTAATTGGATGATTTTTTGGGTTAACACCCCTCATTATCTTCGTTCTGGAAATTCAGATTCCTTTGTCATCCTGTGATTCTCACTTTACCGACGATCCATGCATTAACTTGTTTTTCTATAGAGAGTGCACACCCTCATTCATCATGCACATCCTTTTATAAATGTAAATTTGTAAACCCTTTACCTGTTTGTATACTTGGCGATCCATTTCCATAGCTGATCAAAACTATTCGATACCTTAAGACTGATAAGAAGTCCAATTGCCAAGCAATTATGAGTTTCTACAACACATTTTTCCACCATTTGGCTTCTTTTGCACTTGTCATTTTCTGCAACAAATCAGAGTTTCCGCACTTTTGATTTCAATTTTCGGTTTGGGTTTCGGAAGTCGGCTCTCCGACTTTCAGTATCCATGAATTCCACCTTTTTTTATTTTCGAACTTCACCTTTTCGACTTCCCGATTTTGGAATCGGAAATCTTAAATTTCCTTTACTCTTCTTCCTTTGCACGATTTTTCTGATTTTCGATTCAGGTTTTGGAAGTCGGCTCTCTGACTTTTAGTCTCTGCGAATTACACCTTTTCTGATTTTTGAACTTCACCTTTCCGACTTCCCAATTTCGGAATCAGAAATATTAACTTTCCTTCACTCTTCCCTTGATATTCTATTTCCCGAGTTTCGACTTTCAGTTCGGAATCAGATCTTCAATATTTTGAAATAGAATTTTCTATGTTCCCTGCTTTCGTCTTTTGGATTCTAGTTCAGAATCGAAACTCAACACTTGTAACTTTTTAAATTGAGATTTATATTCTTCCGGACATCAATACTTCGACATCTTCGATATACTTTAGAATCGTTCTCGATCGTCGATCTAGTTCCAAGTATGGATCATGATCAAATTTTATGGATTTACGGGATCTCTACATAAGCCATGGATTCTTCTGAGTCCTCTCCTCATCTGGATCATGCTTGGAACTATGTTGTGCCATCAGCCATATAGTCTTCTGAGTCCTCTGTTCATTTGAATCATGCTTGGAACTATGTTTCCATCAATGACAACCATATCACACTATGATCTATTTTCCATATGACCGTAAATCCTCCAACTGTCTCTCCCTAATAGGAAAACCTCCAACAATATCCCCCTTTGGCATTGATGGCTATCTTCAACCTCTAGATACATGTTGTACTAGTAATCACCAACTGTTTATCATCTGTAGCAGAAGCAATTTCTCCCCCTTTGACATCAATGTCAAAGAAAAATCTATATCAAAACCCCCCTATTAAAGTGAACAAATTATTTGGAATAGGATATGATACCTAGCTTCTAGTGTAGGTACTCAAACTATGTCTTTGGTAAGGGTTTAATGAAGATACCAGTAGTCTGTTTTGAATACGGAATAAAATTCAATTGAACTACTTTGTTTCTAACCTGATCCCTTAAGAAGTTATACTTAATCGGTATGTGCTTGGTCTTGTAATGACAAACTTGATTTTTGGACATACTAATGGTGCTGGTATTATCACAATGGAGAGGAATGGGGTCAGCATATTTTACCTCTAGGTCTTCCAGTGTCTAAATAATCCAGAGAATTTGTGTACAGCAGGTTGCAACATCAATGTACTCAGCTTCTGTAGTGGATAAGGATATTGAGCCTTGCTTCTCACTCATCCATGCAACTAAAGAATCACCCAAGAAGAATGCACCTCCACTTGTGATTTTCCTTTAATCCAAATAGTTTTCCCAATTAGCATATGAATATGCAGTTAACTGAATATTTTGATTCTTGGGATACCATATACCATAATTCATTGTGCCCTTGAAATATTTGAATATCCTTTTCACATCCACCATATGACTTTGCTTAGGAGAAGACCGAAATATTCCTACCATTACCACAACTTGCATGATATCAGGATGCGATACTGTGATGTATAGGAGACTTCCTATCATTGACCAATATGTTCTCTAATCAACTTCTGGTGAGGGATCATCTTTGCTAAGTTTACACCCAACAAACATAGGTGTACTGACATGTGATGAGTATTCCATTTGAAATTTCTTCAACATCTCCCTCAAATAATTCTCTTGGGAGATAAATAAGCCTTTAGGACTCTGGATAATGAGAAGACCAAGAAAGTATGACAACTCTCCTATCATTGACATCTAAAACTCATATTGCATGGCATTAGTAAACCAATGCACAGAATAATCATTAGTGTATCCAAATATAATGTCATCTACATACACCCAAACTATTAATAGATTGCCACCTTCATATTTTATATACAAGTTACTGTAAACAGTACCTTTATTGAAATTTTTTTCTTGTAGATATTTGTCTATTCTATGATACCAGGATCTGGGTGCTTATTTCAATCCATATAGATCCTTCTTTAATTTGTAGACATTGTTAGGATTATCTGTCAGCTGGAACCCTTCAAGTTGCTCTATATAGACTTATTCTGCCAGATCTCCATTGAGAAAGGATGACTTAACATCCATATGATATACTTTGAATTTCTTATGAGTGGCATAGGCAAGAAACATTTTGATGGCTTCCAATTGTGCTACTAGTACAAAAGTTTCATCAAAGTCTTGTCCCTCAACTTGGGCATAACCTTTGCAAACTAATCAAGCTTTATTCCTTACAATTTGTCCTTGTTCATTCATCTTGTTTTTAAACACCCACTTGGAGCCTATTAAATTTTTATCTATAGGTCTAGGAACCAACTCTCAAGTGTTATTTTTCTCAATCTGATCAAGCTCTTCATTCATGGCTTTAACCCAATATTCATCCTCACTAGCCTCTTAAAAATTCTTAGGTTCCATCATAGGTAGGAAAGAAATATGAGATTGTTCTGAAGCTTTGATCTACTTTCTTCTTGTCTGCACTCCTTTATTCTTGTCTCCAATTATCTGACTTTCAGGATGATTCTTCTGAACTATTCTGGAAGGTGATTTTGTTTCTTTCTATTGTCTTGAATCTGTCTAGTGTTTGCATGTTCATCATCTGAATTTGAATCTTCTTGTTCTGATTCTTGGACCTGTTTTTCTTTAACTTCAATGGCATCTTCTATCTTCTTTTCTTCTTCAATAGCATCTTCTATCTTCAAGGTGCATTATAGTTTGACAAGCTCTTCTATCTTCTTTTCTTCTTCTTGTTCCAATTTTAGCAAGGCAATGTATTCACTTGGTTTTTTTCCATTCTTTTCGTACTGCACCAGTAATTGTTGTTGTTTTCTTTTCTTTAATATGAGCCTGTCAATTTCCTCTAGAGCACTGCTTGGTTCCCCTTCCATGTCCACCATGGATTCTTCCTCATTTAGATCACTTTCTATACATTCATTTCCAATATCATCTATGGCCATAAGCATAAAGTTGTCCACTTTATCTTCACCAGATGAATCACTGTTAGTTTCTTCTGAAGAGTCAACATCATTTACACACAGGATTTTCTTTTTGTGTTTAGCCTATTTATTGTATTTATTGAAAGCATAACCTTCATCATCATCATAGGTTTGCCTCTTATGCTTAAGGGGACATTTGGAAGTGAAATGACCTATTTGACCACATTTAAATCATTTAAAGGGAATTTTACCTTTGTATTTTCCTAAACATCTCTTCAACCTCCTTAAAAAAATTTCCTCAGCTACATCCATTTCAGAATCATCATCCTTGTTTTCTCTAAAAGAAGCTTCTCTAATGGTGGATTTGTCTTTACAAATCCTCATTTCATAGGCTGTCAGAATTCTTAGGAGTTGGTCCCACTACTACATTTCGATCCAAAATCCGATGGTTTTTTCCGACGGCGCGTGGATTTTTTCTTTTAACCGTGCCAAAAATCAGAAAGATAATTTTTTTTTTGAAATGGTGGGGATAAGCGTCGCTTAAGCGACACCTAGGCTTGCAAGCGTCTCTTAAGCGACGGATATCCTCCTAAGCGTCGCTTAAGCAACGGCGGTTAAATTTCTCATTCATTTAATAATGTCTTAAGCGTCGCTTAAGCGACAACGCTTAAATTGCTCAATCATTTAATAATTTGTCGTAATTGGTTAATTATTTAAAATGGAAAGCGACGCTTAAGACATTATCCCACACACATTAAAATGGAAATCCTAGGTTCATTTTTCATATAAATAGATGTACGGCTAGGTTCATTATCTCACACACTGAGTCTCGCACTTATCTCTTGGACAAGAAGTGCAAAATTCCTAAGGGTTTTTTTTTGGCATTTCTCTTTTGTGGGGATCTTCCCACTTGGTCTTGGATTTTGGTGTTGCTCTTTTGTGGGGATCTTCCCACTTGATCTTGGATTTTGGCGTTTCTCTTATCTGGGGATCTTCCCACTTGGTCTTGGATTTTGGCATTGCTCTTTTGTGGGGATCTTCCCACTTGGTCTTGGATTTTGGCCTTGCTCTTTTGTGGGGATCTTCCCACTTGGTCTTGGATTTTGGTCAGCTTGCTCTTTGGATTTGGTTCTAACCCTTGTGGAAAAGAAGACTCATCATATACTTGGGTTTGCTCGTACTTTGTTCTTAGGGTTTGAGTAATAAAATGCCACGTAACAATGATGTTACAGGTCATGATCAAGATCCGGCAGAACAAAATCGACAATTGCTTGCTAGGTTGTGGGAGGGAGTGGAAAGAAGGGGTGATGGAAAATGTTATTGTCCTTGCAGTCAATGTAGGGGCTTTAATACGAGAAGGTTACTGATCAAAACAGCTAAAAGACATTGTAGAGAACATGGACATGTTGAGGGGGGGCATGAATATCATCCATTGGTAAGTCAATATAATTCATGATTATATATCATTCGGTCTTTATATTGAGAGTTTTTGTAATTGTATATTGTATCATTTTTATTTTGGTTACTTAATCGACATGACTAACGTTTGTTGTTTGATGTTTTAATTGTAATTATAAAGCAAGGGCCTCTTAGGGCTATTCCGAACATGGAGATTGTGGTAATTACGCAGGAACAACTAGTGTAGGAGGAACGTCAATATGCAGGTCCTGCGAATACTGATCATGATCAAGTTAATGATGACATGGAATTAGATGATGATCATGACGATAACATAATTGAGGATGATGGTGCAAATGCATTAATTAATGATTCATTTAATGTTAGAATGGATGATGATCAACCTCATGCGCTGCCAATTGATGACTTTGAAGATATTCATGATTTACCTACACTTGAGAAGGCAGACGAACCGCTTTTTGAAGGCTCCCGCATAAGTGTTTTCTCTGCTGTGTTGCTGATAATGAACTTGAAGGTTAAGCATGGTTTTTCAAACACAGCCATCATGCTGGTGTTAAGGTACGTATGTGATTATATGTTTCATTGATCACATATATATGCTTTGATTTATGTTGCTATAATATCTGTATTGGTATA
>LPNX010822647.1:1812-84147 GCA_001517045.1 Pseudotsuga menziesii | reverse complement strand
TCCTATAAAATAGGGATTTTTGGCTGGCAGTCTGTAAGCCCAGTTATATCCGCATAATTGTTCAGAAATAGAAAATATCAGTATTTGGGATATTTCAGATGCGGGCCGCGGCAATAGACAGGATTGACAACAGAGTCTTGTATCAACTGTCGCAAGTAATGCACTTGAAGCTCCACTGCACCATGATATTTTGCTAGTCCGTGCTAGCATTCACTGCACCACGATATTTTGCTTCTGTTTGCAAAAGAGAGACCACCCTCTGTTTCTTGCATGACCAAACTAAGGGTCTTGAGCCAAGGGAAAACACATAGCCAAATGTCGACTTCCTTTCATTGCCGTCTCCTGCCCAATCCAAGTTGGTGTAAATTACTAGGGGTTCACTGGTATGAGTGCAATACTCTATAACAAGTTGATAAGTGCCATGATATAATGATCAATGTGTTTTGCGTCCTTTCAGTGGATTTCTCGTGGATCTTGCATAAACTAAGAAAGCACACTAACAACAAAGGAGATGTCAGGTTGACTATGAGTTAAATAAATGAGACTTTTGACTAGTTGATGATAGACAGTCACGTCTACTCGCAGTGTATCACAATCTAGTCAGTTTAACTCTCGATTGAAAAGGGTATAGAATTGGCTTTACTGTCAGTCATCTTGGATCTGTTCAAAAGATCCATTACATATTTGGGTTGAGAAATAAAGGCCATGATTCATCTTTGCAGAACTTGAATGCCCAAAAAGAAATGCAAAAGACCAAGGCCAGTCATTTCAAAGGTATTAGCTAATTGTTTCTTCAAACCCAAAATCAAACTTATATTACTGTCAACAATGACTTAATCATCTACATAGACTCATAGAGTGCAACTATCAAAGTTTCACCATTGACATGTAAAACATAGATTCTATGATCAGATTCACATCAAAGAAATGATCAATCTTTTCATACCAAGCCCCAGGGGCCTATTTCAAACCATACAATGATTTCTTCAATCGACAAACATGACTAGTATCCTTCTCAAAACCAGGAGGTTGCTCCATATAGATTTCTTCATTTAGATCTCCATGAAGAAAGACACATTTGGGGTACTTACCATCTAAGTAGAGCAACAAGTGAAAGAATCAGTTGAACTAAGTTCATTTTTACAATAGGGGCAAAGGTTTTAGTGTAGTTGATGCCTTCTAGCACCCATGCCATTAGAGAAACACGACCACATTATTTTAGTCTTCCTTGAATCATGAATTTTTCTTGCATTTGCTGCAACTGCTTCAATTGTCTTGGTGGCCCAACGGGGTAGACAAGAATTCTGAAAGAAGGAATTTCGGGTATTGACCAATCCATCTACCTGCCAATTAGAAATATCAACACTAGTAATCAAGTTTGTAGTCGTTGAGGGACTCTAAGTCAAAGCAGGTGTTGGATTCGACTGTCTAGTCGAGACTCCAAGATACATTTCAATCGATTCGTTTTCTTTCATAATCTCAAAAGGATCACTGCTTATTAGACTAGAGGATGAGCTTATTACCTAAGGCCTTCTCATCAAAGGCAACATTTCTGTGGATGATGATTTGTTGTTTGACTAGATCAAACAACTAGTAGGCTTTTGATTCTTTAGAACAACCCATTTCAAGCATGACTCTTTGCATCCAACTTATATCTAAAGTCGTCTAGTATATGTGCTCATGCAATACATCCAAATGTCCTGAGGTGATTGACTAAAGGTTTCCTTTTAGTCCATTTCTCGATAGGGGTCATGTTAGGGACTACTAGAGTTGGAATAAGGTTCAACAAATAGTTTGAGCAGTAAATAGCTTCTGCACAAAAGCTAGTTGAAAAATCTTTGGCTTGAAGCAAACATCGTGCCATCTCGACGAAGGTTTGTTTTTTCCTTTTTGCAACTCCATTTTGAAATTTGCCGAGGTGTGTGAGCCTTGAGGTAAAGATCTTTGCCAAGAGATACCATTTTGTGATAGATAGTTTTCAAAGACTTTGCCCACATATTCACCATCATTGTCTTATCTCAAATATTTCATAGGTTGACCACATTGCTTTTTAGCTAATGCCCTAAATTCCTTGAACTTTTCAAAGACACGACTCTTATTCTTCAAAAATTATACCCAAGTGTAACTCAAAAAGTTATCAATGAAGATTAACATATACCTTGCACATGTCAATGATGTTTTTATCATGTAAAAAAGGTCACTATGCACCAATTCTAGATGAGTTCTTTATCTCCATGCCTTTCCAGCTAAGTTGCACTGAAGCGGATATGGAAACATATACAAGATACAAGGGGGGGGGGGACACGGATACAACAAATTTTCAAAAACGCCAGATACGATATGGCAAGGAAACGGTATCTATCTATCTATCTATCTATCTATATATATATATATATATATCATCGTCATCATTATCATCATAATCATTATCATCATAAATATTATCATTGTCATCATAATCATCATAAGATTATCATTGTACATTATCATCATCACCTGACACTACTATCTAATATCATTAATCATACATGTAACATGCTACTATGAAAACTTTTAACTAATTTCATCTGAATCCTCATGCTTAGGGTTAGAGTCATCATCTACGCCCTCAACAAAAGTAGACAAAAAATAGGGATCCCAAGTTTGGCTTGATTCTCTTGGGCTTGAAAGCACCTATCTAGCACCAATGTTCACATCCTCTGGCTATAGAAGTGGGTCCAAGTCCACCCAAGACAGAGGAGTTCAACAATCAACACCACCAACATCAAGGTACACAAAGGGGTTGATGTGCTTGATATCCTCATATATATTAGAATCCAATGAAACGGTGCAATCTTGAAATCCTAAAAACCGTTAAGTCTATTGAATTTTGAATGGGATAAAAAGTTCTACTTTTTGCATATGAAGTCTGATGGGGTTGGAACCACTCTCAAACATCCTAAAACAATTAATGGTAATGTTAAAAATTTAAGTAAAAGGATAGAAAATGAAATATAAGGAGAATGTCACTTTAAGAATTTAATATTACCATTAAATATTCTTTATAGCTTCCATGGAGAGAGGTCCTGGGCCGCTTAGGGTTTTAACGTAGACCAAGAAAACAATTAAAAAATCGATTTCAGAAAGAAAAAACCATTAGAAACGTGCTCCCTCCTCTTTGATATGTTTCACAATTTCCCTGAAACATATCCAAAACCCTTGAAATGTATCCATACCAATGTGATATGTATCAGTGACATTTCAGGGTCGTTTCAACAAGGCTACAAGGATATTTCCGGTAACTTAGCTCTCTAGTCTCAAAGGGAGCTTGGTGAGGTTTGCCAAGCACACAACCTTCACATACTCCATTTGTTGGAATAATTCTAGGTAGTCTAGTAACCAAGTCATGTTTCACCATCAGATACAAGCTTCGGAAAATCAAATGTCCGAGTCGTCCATGCCAAGTTTTGTTGCGGTAGTTGATTTGAGCAATGAGTGCAGTTGGTCTTGTAGCTCTCTTGGAGCATCACAAAACTTGTATAGTCCATCCATAGGATCAAGAAATCCTTTAGCTTTTTGCACATCCTTCACAACAAATCGATCTGGCCAAAATTCAACCTTCTTGCTAGTCTAAGTAACTTGAGGTACCAACTACAGATTTGCATTTAGGTTGGTTAAATGATACACATTGGTAATCACACCATTTTGACATTCAATGTTACCACAACCAACAATAGTGAGTGCATAATCATCTACTACAAAAAAAAGGCTTCTGCAGGCTCACTTAAGGAAGAAAAGAGAGAAGCATCTTTAGCCATATGATGGGTACACCTGGAATCAACTATCCACTCACTCTGAGTAGTGTGGGCTTTGGGCTTGAGAAGCACTAACAAAAATGTATAATTATTTGACATATCTTCTTGAAGTCGAGTCAGAGCATTGGTTGAGCATTCAATTGACATGCCTTTTTCAAGTTTCTTGATGTTCTCTTCCAGAACATTGGTCTTCCTCCAGCAGCCTTCTCCATATGTCCTAATTTCCCACACTAATGACAGGTCTTCTTTCTCCTTTCCTTCTTAGCTGTATTATCATGCCTCTTTTCAATCTGGTCAACATACTCCCGACTTTTCCCTTGGTTAGCCTGTTGATTTCTTTCTCTGTAGTTCTATTGGACCTTGCCCTTCAATAGATAGGCTTGTTGCCTAATGCTTAATTTCCCCTCGTCAAGCAAATTTTCCTTTGCCTCAATTAAGAAACCATAGAATAAATCGAGGGTATTGTCCTTATCATCTTCTTTCCAAGATGCCCAACTAGCACATATTGTCAAACATAATACATCATAGGGAGTCTTCAAGTTCATGAGGATCAGTTCAATGAGCTGTTTGTCTTTATTCAAAATATCCTGCCCACATTCTCCCAATTTTAATTGCAATTCCTTGATTTGAGCCAAGTAGTCCTCAATCCTTTCAAAGGAGATAGGATCCAGAGAGATCAACTCTTTCTCAATCTACATGACTTAACTTTCATTGACTTTGTCAAACAGACCCTTTAGTTTGTCCTAGACTTGATGAGGATAGTCGATCCCACTTGTATGAAAGTGAATCTCCCTCAAAATGCAACTAGTAATCACTTCCATAGTCTTATCCTTCTTCCCGTCAAGAACAAACTTCTGCTGGTCATGCTTTGGATCTGGGATTGTGGTCTTGGTAATTTGCGAGAGAGCCTTACTTTTCAATAACGTTTCCATATCTTGCGCCCACATTCCATAGTTGTGACCATTCAAGATCACAGACTCTTGCTTGGAGGCCAGAACACTAATCAATTAGTCTAAACTTGATAGAGTCTGCAAGTCGAGACCCATAATCAATCACAGTTAGATCTGACTCAATAGAACATGTCAGAGTGACACCTTGAAAATACTTGTAGACAACAAGTGTCTCAAACTAACAACTCCGATACCATGTTGGAGAAACTAGGAGATTAGACTGAGACACAACAAAAATCAACAAGATTAAGAAATTCCAAGAAGTGGCCTCTAACGACACTGTTTCAATACTAAAGCATAGAATTATGAATGACAATACAACAAAATGCATCAGTCACTTCTCGCACACTTCTTACAACTCATCACATTGCCACGTTGCATATCACACAATGGTGATCATTCTTTTATAGCTCCAAGATGTAACCGACTCCCTGGAAGTAACGAAGATCGTGTCCACATACTTGGGTCATTGCAAATAATGGTTTCCTTGAAATCTGCCCTGTTTGTGCCATAGTCGATGGTTCTATTCTAATGGCCTGATCAGTCTATCGGTTAGTCGGCTCCTTTGTTGGTTGGTGGATCTGACTAGTCGAGAGCCTAGTCGTCCCATTAGTTGACTGCGCAGTGGGCCCGGCCCATCAATTGATTCTTCTAGGCGAACAACACCAATTGACTATTTGTCTCTTGAAGATCCAGAGATGTGATGACCTAGCCAACAAACAATACATCTGCTCCCATAATTGTCATAGAATTCATGCAAGTGCTTTAGTGACCTTTTAAAAGTATGGTTCCCTTGGTTGGCCGCATGGTGGATATATAATTTGTGGCAAATGATACAAGTCTTATTTTATAAAGATGGCAAAATGCTTCTTTTTTGCGTGGTTCACAGCCTCGACAATTAGTGGTTGGGGATCGCTACATCCATAGTGATAATTCTAGGGCGGCCCACTCGAAGGGGTCGCGCCCTATCGACTCCAGTTTTGGGAGCCTAACCCTGAAGGACCCAAAGAATTGGATTCCTGAGAATTGAACCTCTGACCTCAACAACTTCGGTTTTGGACTCAGAATATCCAACCAACTGAGCTACCCCTCAGTGCTGGGAAAATGCATATTTTAAAAAACATGCTAAGATATTAGATTCTGTATTCAGTTTGGAAATTTTTTCTGCATCATTTAGTGTTTATGTCCTTTCTATAAAATCATTACTTTTCTACATTCTATAGACTTTCTAATCATAATTTTCAATGTTTGTTTGTCCAATACTAACTCAACTTTATTCTCTTTTCCATGGGATATTTTTTGTAACTTATGCATTTTATAATTTTAGGAGCACGCACATATATATATTTTCCAAGGAACACCTCGTGGGGAAACCCCTAGGCACTTCCCTGCCTTTGTGGATAGTACCTAGTGCAAACCTCTCCGTGCTGATTATGGTGCTTGAACCAGTAGGGAGCCCGGGGTATAGACCTCAAGACCACCTCCTGCACGAAGCTCAAAACACTCAATCAGTCGAGCTATCCCATCAGGGTAATAGATAGCTCTTTCTTTCTCTCTCTATATATACACACACACACCAAGAGATATCCTCTTCTTATAAGCAAAAGTTGGCTCTGCTTGTGAGAGTCAAACTTGGTGTTTTTCATCATGATATTGAATCCCTTTCTCATGTGAATAGGCTCATAAGCCTGCCTTTTTAGCATTTTTAGGGCAAGAATTTCCCTGGGCCCGTGGTTCATGTGATGTAATTTTTAGGTTCCATGATTTGAAGTAATATATGCAGCACTCACACCCCCCCCCCCCCCCACCCCACTTTCCCAACAAAATAAATGTTTGTCATAAAAAAGAAAATAATGTTAGGTGTCTTTTCAAGCATTAACTGCCAACGCAAATATTTTTGTATCGATGTATGAGCACTCCATTAGTATTTGTTTATACAGTTTTTTGGGTCAGTAAACAAATTTTCTTTTTGCTTAGAGAGGCAGCTCCACAGAAATCAACTTTATAATAAGACCTTTCAGTTACAAATCTATGACTGAGGAGTATATATTCTATCAAAACCATCCAAGACTTCCACTTGACCTCATACATATATAAAACCAGAGAAGCATAAGGACCACAAATAACAAAATCTCTGTATTATCATGGAAGTAGTGTTGCTGCATTAACACAACCCAGACCTCAAGAAGACTTGGTTCACTGCATTGTCAGTGGTACTGAGCGCGCCAGGTTTAGAACTTGGTTCATCATTGCTACAAGCACTCTAACTCGATGCCAGACCACAGCCTGACAACAGTTATGTAAGAGGCCACCCTATAAAAGAAGCCCACATCTTGTCTATAACAAGATTCATAAAATTCGATGAAAATCTTTCCTGAATTTTCTCTCATCCTCTTAACAAGTTCTTACAGTGAACATGCTCTTAAAAGTTCGAGTTCTCAACTCGTTCATATCATGTCTCTATTTTGGAAATATAGCAAGTTGAGAATTACATGCTTTATTTATGATAAAGAAATTATGATTTAAAACAAGAGAGATAATGTTGCTGTTTTTATAGGCATGCATCAATGTAGTTTAGCTTGGGGTTATTACAGCGAATACAGACATGATCATAAAAAAACATAGAATCACACAATAGTAGCTGATATTTCAGGCCAACTGTGACGATAATGAAGTATGTTATTGAAGCCTAATACCGTTGCTAATAAATATATGGAGATTCGAGATTGGTTATGAACTAGAATGGATATGATACAGGTTGATAATAAAGATATTTCTCCTGTAACTCTCTTCTTTACGTGGTGTAAAGAACATGATGTGGAGAAACGTCCAAAGTTGAAGCTGGCTAAACTTTTGACATATTTATGCAGTGGGAACATGCCGATTCTATAGAATAAAATAGGATTAGGGAATTGTGTGCAGAAAGTTATCTGTTTGAATGTTTTAATATAAGTTTCGTGAGCGATTATTGAACTGAGATTCATATTTGAAAGTGTGTTACCGCTTTCTTTGTTATTAGTAATAACTGATATTCCTGGGTTAAAACTTAATACACAGGCTGTGGCAACGACTACAGCATTGGCAAAGAAATATGGTGCGGACATCACTGTTGTTGGTATGCTGTGAAATGGCCATAGTGAACATCATATTGAAATTTGTTTTCAAAATTATTGGTTTAAATATTCAACATTTGATTTTCTGGATCTCTTTAGCTTTTATGTTTGGTTGATGCGAGGGATAGTTTGTTTTGATATTCTTTATGAGGGACAGAATCTAAGAAATGACATGATTGTAATTTGTTTATATGTGCAGTTATTGATGAAAATAGCAGGGATACAATAGCAGATCATGATGCACGATTATCCAGTATCCGCTGGCATCTGGCTCAAGGTTGGTTGTGAGTGAAGTTTTCTTCTGTGGTATTTACGTTATGGCGAGTCCTTTTAATCTGGCAAGGAATTTAATTGGAATAAAGATGCAGTTATATGCATGACTTTCTGGTATATCGATTGCACAGCGTATTTTATATTTATCAGTATGACTTTCTAGAGTGGTGATGCTAGTTTTGAATTTTCTGCTGCATTTAGGTGGTTTTGAGGAGTTTGGCTTGATGGAGAGACTTGGTGAAGGCAAGAAGCCTACTGCTGTTATTGGAGAGGTTGCTGATGATATGAATCTTGATTTAGTAGTCATTAGCATGGAGTCCATCCACTCAAAACATGTCGATGGGAATTTGTTGGCAGAGTTCATTCCCTGTCCCGTTCTTTTGCTGCCACTGTAGTTTGAGTCTTGCACGCCTAATTGAACTGATTTAAAATTGCTGATTATGAAGAACAGATTACAAGCAGCATCTTTTCGTGAAGATTGTTTTTGATAAGTGCGTATTTTCCAAGCATATCTTGTTCAGGAAAAGGATATGCAAAAGAGTTGAGGGATGGAAGGGTTTATCCTGAACTACAGAGATCTTGCGCAATTCGTCTGTGTTACAGAACAAATTTTCATGTAGGGAGAGATCTCATATACAAAGGTGATGGTTCTGGTGTCAAAAATGTCAGCCTGTTAGGTGTTATTTTTCCACCCTGGCCTTTCTGTAAAAAGAGGACAATAAATGCAGTAGTAGACTATGCTTCACTTCTTTCTCCCATGGCCGTGACTTTAATTTGTCAATATACTAGCTCATTGGACTCATGTCAGAACTAGTAATGGCTTTTGAATCTAATAGCCGTAACCCAATATTACGAGGCATTGACCAAAGATAATGAGACTATTATATGACTCAATAAAAGAATTCAGAGCAAGCATCCGAGTTTCTTTACTGCCAATACAGAGTTATATTTAATTAGGTTCTTTGCATGTAACTGCTTTACTTTATAATTGTCCAGCCCACTGGAGTGGAGTGCTTTGAGCTTCATGTAGGAGGTTTCGGGGTCTGTTCCTTGGGTTGGTTGTCTAGTTGCGTTTCTCACTTGATGTCACTGCTGGGTCAGGGTTTGTAATCAATGTCGACGGGTTTGCGTTGGATACTGTGGGGAAGTGCTCATGAGTTTTCCTTGAAAAAACGTTTGCCTTATACTTTTCAACATTATTTGTCTATTTCAATTGCTTTTAACTTTTCAACATTATTTGTCATTTTCAATTGCTTCTAACTTATTTCTAGGAATACTGAGCCTCACCAGTTTAAAACTAATTGATACAATATTGGAGTCATTTTGGTTCCTTATGAAAAGGGACGCCCTTTCGCTCAGTTGGTTTAGTCATAAAATGTTGATACAATATTGTAGTCATTTTCGTTCCTTGTGAAAATAGATGCCCTTTCGAACAGTTGATCCAGTCACAAACATTTAGAGTGCCCATGAGCATTTCAAATTGAAAATACTTCACAATGAAACTATGCACTCAACAGGGTTGACCTACTAATTAAAATTTGAAATTTCACATATTGCCTTATGGTGGAACACGAGTTTTCTAATTGATTTTGATGTCGAGACGGCGAGACCATGGTAGTAAGATTCGGTTTTATTGGTCTTTGTTGCATGGAAGCTCGGCAATAGGTGAGACCATGGTAGTAAGTTTTGGTCTTTCTTTGTTGCATGGAAGTTCGACAATGGTATGAAATTCATTAAATTTTCTTTATAATACTGGTTTGGTATGGTCAACATAAGTTTGATTAGTTCTATGTTGATAGGCGTTTATATTTTACAATTTGGGTGGATGAGGAAGGGTTCTCTTCCTAGATTGCAGGAAGATGAAACAAGTGTACTGTCAAGATTTATTTTATAGGCATTATTTCAAATTCAAAATAAACTATATATATATATATCAGTTTACATGTGACTGATAACACAGAGGCACGGATAATAGGCAGTTCATGACTCTTGTGGTCTATCAGTGTTCACTGACTACAAGTTAAGTGGCTATATTAACTTATAATATACTTCATGTCTTTGATACCAATCAATCGATAAAGAAGCCCCAAAACTTTTAAATATTTTTGAAAAAACTATAAATATAATGTAAATCACTAAATTTGCAAAGAATGAATTAATTTTTCTTATTTATTTATTTATTGAACATTCATAAAAATAAAATTCTTCTGTAAACTTCCCTGTGATAATTTTGGAGTAGTATGTGTTTTTTACTTTACATATTTTTTAATTATATAAATCATGGTATCAATGAGATGTAAACTTCTGTGCGATTAATTTTGGAGTGGTATGTGTTTTTTACTTTACATATTTTTTTAATTATATAAATCATATTTGAATTTTGTTATGTATTTCAACCTTGATACCGTTGGTAACATTAGAGTGTTTGAAAGTATGCACTTCACATATGTATTCAACGTTTTGAATATATATCCGAAGCAATGTTTATTTTTGATGTTTGATTCTATATACGTTGAGAGACATATTATCATGGTTTTCATCCATGTAAGGGGACAAATTTGAAATAAGGACACATTCTTGGGTGCACATGATATGAACACAGACTGGGTTGGAGTTTGGTGATATTAATCTAGGATGGAGAATGCGTTGCAGGTTTAGGGAATGTGTGGGATAGGGGAATGCACCATGTTTTTGGGTTAGAATCTAGGAATCCCTCTTAATTGTTTTGCTTTGTTTGATTGTTTACATTGTTATTACATTATTGAATTACATAAGTTGTACATTTGTTTTTTGGTAAATTTCATCTTAAATTTTAAAAGTATTGAGTAAATTTCATCTTAAATTTTAAAAGTATTGAAAATTGTCTTTAATCTAATTTAGCATAATATACATGCTTTGACTTTTCTTTTCTGGTAAATTTCATCTTAAATTTTAAAAGTATTGAATAAATTTCATCTTAAATTTTATAAGTATTGAAAATTGTCTTTAATCTAATTTAGCATAATATACATGCTTATAACTACTATTTGAGATGAGGTGGTGGTGGTGACGATTTTTTTCAAACATTAAAACAAATAATGATTATTATACTTTAGTAACAAGAGATTGAATGCATAATTTCATAGAATATGGTTATAATAGATTCAATTCATGATTTCATAGAATATGACAATCATAGTAAATTTATCTGACATGCTATAGCATCCTTGATAGCTTTTCATGTTTAAGGAATCTTCATGAAACTTTTATGATTGCTGAAATGTATATGAAGCATTTTTTTTAACATTTCTCCACTCTGTATTCTATTTGGTCATTTGAACATGACATTCTGTGAAAGGTCAACTATTCTTAATTTACCATTTACTCATCTCTATGAATCTTGACGTGATCCCAAATGAATCCATAGCACGTAATTCAATGATCCAAGATGAACACAACATAGTTTGAGAGCATGGACAAAAGATTTGCAATACAGTATAACTCAACTTTTGTAAAAAGATTCTACAATTAAAAAATCTATTTCGAACTAAAATGCCTATCTTGACATTGTTGTAATACCTCGTTATGAATCTCTGAGAGGAATTTATAAAATCATTATGGTGAGGGAAGTTGAAGGCATTGTTCTCACTACTTCAAGACTAGCAACTTGTATCAGTGGCATGAATCCATTCAGTAACAAAGATAATGAGAAGATGAGAGAGAGCAAGCTTTTCTTGACCTCATTGGTTTGGGGAAAAGGACCAATGACCATCTTACATGAAGTTCTCATAGTAAGTCCTTCCTCATGCCTTAGAATCCATTCCTTTCTCTTGTTGATAGAGGGTAGATTTGAAATATCCTAAATTTTACCTTTCAGTCATTGCATAAAATGTTGCTACCATACTAGAAGGAAAGGAACTAGGTAATCTTTTTTTGGAAGAAGTAATGGTTCTAGGGGTGCATCCTTAATTGGAAGAGACCCAAAATCACTAGACAAAGGAAGACCAATGATCATTGTTCATCTGAGTGTTTTGGCAATGAGAGAACACGATCCTAGGAGAAGTTGTATTGCTTTTTCAATGTTTTGCAAAGATCAAAGGAAAAACATTCTGGTAGAGGGGAAACATAAACTCTATTAAAGGGAAATTGATCGCTTCCAATTGAGAGAAAAGGGGTTGGGGTGGGTGTGTATTCTTCATTTTGCTAGTTAGAACAAAAACAACATAAACAAAATTGTTTTGGCACCCCAACATTTTGCAAACTAGAAAGAGAACAAATTCTAGGCAAAGGGCATTGATTCTTCACAACATATTGGAGACATGGAACAAAACCCTATCTTGGGGAAATAATATAGCTTCCTATTACCTTGCACACTAAGGTGGAACCCTTGTTGGAGAGTTACGAGTGTCCAAGTGTTTTCAACATTAGAAAGAGGAGTAAGATACAATGACTTGGAGTTCTTGATTTGGATTGAAGGTCCACTGCAATTGGTTCCAACAGTGAGCATCCCATTGAAAACCAAAACCAAAATATCTTGATGGTTGGAAATCATAGCGAGGGAGTCACATCTCAGAAAATGTTGGTCTTAATGAAAAGGAATAGGAGCGATAACAATATTGAAAACTACACTACATTATTGTAACCTCTTGGATAGCCCCATTGCAAATTAAATTTTCTGCATTTGAATATTTGAGACTAGACCTTGAGATTGCAATAGAGGAGAAGATTCAAATAAGTAGTGTTGTAGAAACTTGGAGTCTGTGCTTAGTGCTTGAAGTTATCTTTAATTTGATATTCTAAGCACACAACAATGTAATTCCTTTGATAGCATCAGGGCATCATTGAAGAAAGAAGACATCTTTTGGGAATTTTGTAACCATTGTAACCACACAATTATAACCATTTTGCATCTTGAGAAGGAAGGAAAGAAAATACTTTTCGTTGGCACAACAAAATTTGAACCCAAAATCCGACGAGAAAATCCAACGAAATTGACCGTGTCGTCGGATTTCACCTTTAAAATTATGAGTTTTGATCATTTTTTTTAATTGAGACATGGAATTGCCGGATATCCGACGACCGTTGAAAAGCCGACGACTACCGACGGATAACCGTCAGTATACTATTGGATAACCGATGAGGTCTTGTTATGATTTTTTATGGAACTTGTTTTTTTAATATCGATAATCTTCATTCAAGTTCTTTATGAGAAAATGGCAAATGGAAATATTCATGATCCAGACGAACAAAATCAACAATTGATTACTAGATTGTGGGGATAGGGGTGATAGAATAAGTTATCATTTTAAATGGTTCAATTTGCTGCACTGCCTTATTGTTGGGGTTAGGATTAGGTTGAGCAAGTAGCCGAGGTCGTAATGGTACTTTAATTGGTGCATGGTTAGTAGGGAGTTGCAATTGTGGCTGTTGAAATTGTGGGTGAGGGAACTGATTCTGTGGGTAAGGATTTCTCCAGTTTGGGGACCAATGAGTTGGTTGATTTCGCTGTGATGACCATGACATCCATGGCGTAGGATATTGCATTGTATGTTGAGTGGATAGGTGCATGGTTAAATTTGTGCTTGCTTGGACTGAAATTTGGCATGGTTAGACTAGACACACGCATTGACGTTGTGGGAGGGTTTCTAGACTCAAACATGACTGACAGTAACAATTCGAGCATAAAAAACCATACCTATAGATTAATTAATGTGCTGCACGGGGTCAACATTGATTTTTTAAAAATTTGTGCTTGCTTGGACTAAAATTTGGCATGATTAGACTAGACGCATGCATTGACGCCATGTGAGGGTTTCTATACTCAAACATGAATGAGACTAACAATTCGAGCATAAAAAACCGTACCTATAGATTAATTAATGTGCTACTTGGCAAACATTGAATTTATTTAAATTTGTGCTTGCATGGACTGAAATTTGGCATGGTTAGACTAGACACATGCATTGACGTTGTGTGAGGGTTTTCAGACTCAAACATGACTGACACTAACAATTCGAGCATAAAAAACCATACCTATAGATTAATTAATGTGCTCCACGGAGCCAACGTTGAAATTTTTAAATTTGTGATTGCAATGCTTCTTCAATAGACAATCCATTAATACACTTTAGTATTTGTTCTAGATTTTGGAAAGTAATTATGTAATAATATGGTGCTAGATTCTAAATATGAGAGATAGATATGCACAAACTAATTATCAACATTCCCATTAAAACTATGCAGAAGAAGATTGAATCACTTCTCTTTAGTTTTGTTTACAACAATAGATTTTGTAGACTAAGTTTAAGTTTTTAGGCATAGTTGGCCTTGTAGCATGACAATTCAACATGGTAAATTAACTTTAGAATGCTAAGTGTTTTATTGGTAGATAGTTGATTTTGTGCTAATTTTAGAGGTTTAAATTAACCTTCAATATGAATACATTCTTGGAATTCTCACTTTATAGTTGGTTTCTACATTTGCTCCATATTTCTCATGTATAATTATTGATTGTGTAGAGTTATGGTTGGCTTCCAACTCCTTTCTATGATAAAATATTTAAATCTATTAGTTAAGTACTATCCATTTTGCAACCAAACTAACATGATTTTGAGTTGTTGCAACGCCAATTAAGTCTAAGATAACATTGTAGAATGTATATTACTTTATGGATAATTAGTATGAATTTGAAACTATACATATGGAAAGATAAATTGCAGTTTAAAAAATTTTATGTGCAGGTGGAATGTGACTTCAACAATATAACATCTAGAATGTGTTTGACATAAAATATTTGGAATATTGCTAAAATTAGTATGAATTTCAACTCCGAAAAACCTTAAGAGTGTCTTGTTTCATAATAGTGGAACCATAATTCATATTTGCAATGATACTCGTATATTTTATTTACTTTCTTGTTAGATCACAATATGTTTTTCTTGAGTTCCTTTACCATCTTAGTTAATTTGATATAGTAGTGGAGTAAGTGTGCAAACCATTTTTTTGTAAAACAATCCTACTTCAATGATGGAACTAGACAATGTAATTACACACACTAACAACTGAAATATAAATGATCCAAAATAATTGCAACTTCTTCACTATGCTCATAATTTACTAAGGTTACCACACCACTTGGTCATAGCTAGAGGGTGTTTAGGTGGGGGGTATATAGTTAGCACTTGGTCATAGTTAGAGGGTGTGTAGAGTGTCTTGTTTCATAATAGCCTTGAATGATTGTTCAATGGTTTTTGGAAAAACATAGGTCAAATTCTGGGAAAAAGTGGAAGTGAATAAAAACAAAATTATATGCGATCTAAATGGCATGCAAATTCCATAGCTTTATTTATAACTTTTGTCAAAATAATCAAATCGAAATGGCTTGAGAGAATTTTATTAATACTTTTTTTGGTCATTACATCACTAGTAGATAATAAGTGCACAAGAACCAAATTAGTCAGATAGATAAAAAAACAATTGTGCATTTTGATTGCCTGTAATAGACATACTTTCGAGACGTGGGCATTTCCTGTATAAATGAAAGGAGATAAGTTCTCTGGGCAGTCACATAGAAGCATGTTTGGAGGATATTTTTGCTCTAAATATATTGCACTAAAAGGTATATTCTATGAATTTATACTCCAACATATATATAATTTGAAATTATGAAAGGCTCAAAAAGTTGATACCAATCGCATTATGGAGGCTAGACATCCCCTATAATTTACCAATTATGAGATACAAGAGATATGAAAGGAAAATGTTAGGCTTGTACTTGGGATCACCCTCCCCCCCCAACTATCTTAGATAGGTTTGTTGCTACTCTGTCTTAGAGATAGCCTCATGCTTCTTCTCTTCATGATTACTGCCTCATTTCCAAAGAATCCTAATAAGTTTGATTATATTGGCATTCTTTGCTACACTTCATTGTAATATGTTCCAAAATTTTACAAAGTATGTTTGTGCTTATGATGAACGAACATGTCATTCTTTTAAGGAATAATCACCAAAACCATTTCCATAACATTCTTGGGTTAACTGAACCTGATTATATTCTTTATGTTTTCTTCATCAAAATCAACTTTTAGAATTGTTGTGTAGAAAAGTTGTCGTCATTAATTTTATCCCACCTTGTTGTTTTTCTCAATGAATTTATATATTTTAGGATCATTTTCTCTAGAAAAATATGTTATGGGAAGCATGTTTTTTCCACCAAAGTAATGGCTTGATAGTGAGGGAATTTGCAACAAAAATGTTGATAATCAAAGAGAAAATTTAGAAAAATATGTTCATGAAAAAACTAAAATCAAAGAAGAACATGTACAATTTTTATTCCATGAGTCAATATTTTTTCAAACTTTCGGCATGCCAATAAACTATTTGACTAACATGCATCCTAACACCAATTATCAATGTGGCTAGGTCCTGTCTAAAAAAGTGTTCTTTTAACTACCTAAACCTCTTATGCACTTGATAATTATGACGGTCACATTTTTTATGGTTGAGATGGCCATTTTATTACCAGAATATAGTACACATCATAATAAATAGTCAACTTCACGGAAGACAATAAAGTTTGTTGGGAGTTAAATTAAATCCTTGTATATCTATTTTGATGTTTTTAAAACTTGATGTGTGTATAGGTTATATTTAACTAAACTTAATTTCTTAGTGTGAACTTTGATTCTCCTATTTAAGGGTGCTAGCTCAATCGAAGAGCACAACATGTCTTTAAGGCAGGAGGTTGGTGGTTTGATTCCTCCCTCCCCTATCTATAGAAATCAATGACTAATTAAATGACTAGTTAACAACAATCAATGAATAGATAAATGACCAGTTAACAACAATCAATGACGAAATAACTGCACTTAATGACTAACTAAATGATCAATTAACTCCAACCAATGACTAAATAAATGACCAACTAACAACAATCAATGATTAAATAAATGATCTGTTAACAAAATCAACGTCTAAAAAAATGATTAGTTAACAACAATCAAGGACTAAAAAATGACCAATTAACATCAATTAATGACTAAAACAACGGTTAAATATACAACCAAACTAACCAATCAAAATCCATATGGTGATGTATTTCTTGAGAAGACATAGAAATCCATATGCTTCTTGTGGGAGGCTGCTTGTGAGTTGACAACAGGGGATTGTGTCAAATGAATCCTAGTGATGGCATCTCGAAATCTAGGGAATTTGGGACAATGGTGACTCTAATGGCCAAATTGAGAACATATTGTGCATGCATGAATAACGTGTCACGCATTTTGTTCTTTGGTTTGGTGGTGGCTACTTGAGGAGTGGCTAGTATGCCCCCTAATGAAGAGTTTGATGCATGGGTGGTGCTTATAGGTGTATTGATTAGGTTCCTTAGCAATGGAAATGTTGGGAAAATATTGGTTGTGTGTCCTATTAATATTGCACATTGATCTAGGAACAAATAATCAATCTCATCAAGAAATAATCAACAAATAACTCATAAATGGTGTTAATCGAAACCAGAATGGTTTCCTCTCTGTATATTCAATAAACAATGAATAGTTACAATAACAATGTCAAGCAATTGCTTGAATCAATGAGGAATTCGAATACCTAAGGAGGTCATTCGAATTCAATGAGCGAGTCTAGCTTAACTGACTGTAAGCCATTGGTTCACACTCAATTAACCACTTGACCAAAACCCTAATTGACTCACCAAACACTAACTGAAGTCAGAGTGCAATAAATGACTGAATCTCAACTGAAAGAGATCAAACACATGTCATAGCAAGCCAACCATCAAGTGCTAGTGCTTCAATGACTTCAATGAACCTCGATGAGGTTAACTGAAGCTGAAATGATCATCAAAAGTTGGTGGAGGCACCCTTGTTGACTCCAGAACATTAAATAATAATAAATAATCATTAAATAATATATTTAATGAGAGGAGGCGCCTTAACTAACTGGTTGAACTGATTGTAACCATCAGTTAGCAATTAGGTGCATTAATATCACTCAGATCACCCCCAGAGTGCTCCAGTTAGCCTCCTTGACTATAGGTAGGCGTGGGTGTGACTGGATGATGTCAATTAATGCTCCACTGATGTCAATTAATGTCAATTATACTTAGGATAGTGGTTTAACTAGGCCAGTTTGACCAAAAAGAGTGTGTATGGTGGTAAATGTCTCCAACACCCCCCCTTAAGCTATACTCAGGAGGAGTTAGAAAACAAAAAAACATAAAAATGCCAGGGCCCCGGCAACTAAGGCCATAGGTCACCCTGTACAATGCTTAAACTGAAACAATGCTCAAAACAAACTAAGTGAGGAAAAGAGGGAAAACCCCCCACTCAAGCTGAACACTGAAAGTAGTCTGAATCACCCTGATGAACTCACCCCCAACAGTGAACAGAGGTAAGTGAACTTATTTTCTGAAAAGCTCTTGGTGAAGATGTCTGCAATCTGCTCATCAGTCGGGTAGTATTGTAGAATGATGGTCCTGTCATGCACTAGCTCCCTGATGTAGTGCATGTGAATCTCTACATGCTTGGTTCTCTGCCTAGTAACTAGATCCGTGGATATCTTAATAGCACTCTGGTTTTCACAAAAGAGGACAGTGGACAAAGTACTACCAAGATCAAACTCTGAAAGAATGCATTGCAACCAAACTGCTTGGATGCAAGCATTCACCGCTCCTCGATACTCGGCCTCTGCTGAAGATAGTGCTATGGCAGCCTGCTTTTTGCTTGACCAGCAAATGGGGCCACCACCAAACATGAATACATATTCAGAAGTTGACTTCCGATCAATAGAATCACCCACCCAATCAGAATCTGTGTATCCAACCAGCTCTAGCTCGGAGTCTGCATCATAGTGAATGCTGTAGGTCCCGGTTCTCTGAATATACTGGAGGATCCTCTTGGCTGCCTTCCAATGAAGATCATGAGGTTGCTACATGTATCTTGATACAGAATTAACGACATAACAAATTTCAGGCCTAGAATGTGTCAAGTACAACAAGCTACCAATCAATTGTCGATAGATAGTGCAGTCCATGGGAGGTGTGTGTTTTCCTTCTTCAAGGCTGATCCCTGAAAGGAAAGGGAATGGTGTAGGCCTACATTCAGCCATGTTAAACTTGACTAATAGGTATGAAGTGTATTTGGACTGAGTGACCATAATCCCATCATAATTTTGCTCGATTTCGAGCCCCAAAAATTGTTTTAGAAGCCCTAAATCACTCATTTCAAAGGCATTGTGGAGAGCAATTTTGATGGCTGAAATGGAGGCAACTGTGCTACCTGTGATCAGTAAGTCATCAACATATAAAACAATGATAATTATATGACCATCATGCTACTATAAATACACATTTGGATCTGATCTACATCTTTGAAAGTTTTGCGAGAGAAGAAAGGCATCCATCTTGGAATACCACTCTCTTGGGGCCTGTTTTCACCCGTATAGTGTCTTCTTTAGCTTGAAAACCAAAGATGGATAAGTGATGTAGCCCTCAGGTTGCTTCATGTATATCTCCTCATGAAGATCTCCATGCAGAAAGGCTGACTTAACATCCATGTGATGCACCTCCCAGTGCTTGGATGCTGAAATTGCCAAAACAAGGCGGATGGAGTCCATTTTTGCAACCGGTGCAAAGGTCTCATGGTAGTCCACTCCTTGGATCTGAGAGAAACCTTTTGCTACTAGCCTTGCCTTATATTTGCAGGTGCTTCCATCAGCAGCAACCTTTTTCTGAAACACCCACTTGCATTGAACCAATTTTCTTCCCAGAGGAAGAGAAACTAGGCTCCCAAGTAGTGTTTTTCTGAAGAGAATTCATCTCTTCATCCATGGAAACTTGCCTTCTTGGATCATTCCGAGCATGGTAGTAGGATTTTGGATCTAAACTAATCATCAAATAGCAAGTTTCGGACAGCAAATTATCATAAAAAGAGAGCGCAATACCTACTCTTTGGAAATCAGACCGGGTTCTCCTTGGATCATCCAGATTTCCAATGTTGTCTCCTGCGGAGGAGAGTGTCTGTTGGGCCCATGTAGGAAGATGATTTTTCACTTCAGGTTCTGATTCAGTATCTGATGATTGTTGCACACTGATATCAGAAATCAGAGGATCCAAATCAGGGTCATCACCACCAATTTCATCATCCAAATATTCAGTAGAATAGGAAGGAAATTCAACAGTTTTCTCCTTCACTAGTTCCATCTCTTGAAGAGGCTTATCGAACTTGACACTTCTCTCGATGATGATCTGTTTGGTCTTGATATCCAATAGCTTGAATCCTTTAGATTCATCAGGATACCCAATAAACATACATTCTATGCTTTGCGGTTGCAAAGCCCTTCTTTTATCAAGCGGGATCCGGGCCCATGCAGTGGACCCAAACACCCGTAGGTTCGACACATCCGGCTTGTGTCTGAAGTATGCTTCGAAAGGAGTCTTTCCTTTCACGGATGAGTGTGGCATCCTGTTTTGAATGTGTGCTGCAGCATGCATGGCTTCAGCCCACAAATTCGCAGCAAGCTTCTTTGACTCCAACATACAGGTGGTCATCTCCTTGAGAGACCGGTTCTTCCTTTTCGCTACTCCATTCTGCTGGGGAGTGTAGGGAATTGAATGCTGGACCTGAATATAACTTTGGGAGCATATGTATAGAAAATCATTTCTGACATACTCCCCTCCATGATCAGATCTCAAGATCTTGATCTTAAGCCTAGAGGCATTTTCGATCAAGGTCTTCAATTCAGAAATTTTTTCACATACTTCTGATTTCTTTTTGAGAAAGAAAACCCATGTATACCTTGAAAAATCATCAATAAAAATAAGGAGGTACCTTGATCCATTCATGGATGTGATAGGCATCGGACCGCTGATATCAGAATGTATCAGCCCCAATATTCTTGTAGCTCGGTTTGCCTTCCCCTGATCGAACTTGTGCTCAGGGTGTTTTCTAATGACACAGCCCTTGCAAATTCCCGTGGTTTCCTTGATGACCGGGAGGCCTTGAACCATGGAGTTTTTCTGTAATTGTTGCAAATATTTGAAATTAAGATGGCCAAACCTCTCATGCCACAGCCTACTAACCTCATTTCCATGAGTTAGTAGAGCAGTGGGCTTTGCATTCGCAACAAAGTGAGATAACTCATAGGCTTTTGCATGATGATTTGCAAGGCCTTTTGTAATGAGTTTCCCTGATGCAATTTTTGTTATTTCAACATCATTTGGGCTGAAATAGACTCTCTTAGGAATTCCTATATGTGCCATCTGATAGACACTAAGGAGATTTGCTGCTAGAGACGGTACATACAAAACATTAGAGAAAAAACCATTTTCAAGATCTACAGTACCTTGTCCTTCGGAAATGATGGTGGAGTCATCTCCCATGTGGATGGGGATGGATTTGCCAGTCTCCAAGGATGAAAATGAGTCTTTTTCAGCCATCATGTGATTCGAAGCTCCAGAGTCAATCAACAGTGCTTTGGACTTCGAAGTGCTTGCCATAAGGGCATGACCTTTCTCATGCTGTGGTTCTCGATCTTAGTGATCTCTCCTCTGAAAGCTCTCCGGAAGATTGATGTGATTCCTCTCAAGGAGAGAGGTTGCTTCATCAAGGTTTTTCTTCATGCAGGCATGTTCAGGGTGAAAAACCTTCACGCAGTAAGAACACTTGACTTTTTCTTTCCCATTGTGCCCTTTTCCTTTGTTCTTCCTTGAGCCGGAAGATTCATCATGCTGCTGGTTTTCAACTCTAGGCTTGGGAGCATCAAATTTAGTTTTCTGATTTTTCTGTTGCTTTCCTTTACCCTTTAGATCTTTGGGCCTCGAGACATGGATGGCTTGATCACGGGAAGATCGGATGATTCCCATCTAGACAAGCTTGTCATGTTCATTTGTTAGGGACTCAATTAAGGCATTGAGTGTAGGCATGTTCCATCCAGGGGTTGTGAGCTACCCCGCAAAGAATGTAGAAACAAAAACTGAATAATCAGCCCCGAGTTTGGAGAGTATGGCAAGGATGAGCTGATCATCCTCCTTCTCCATGTTGCATTGCTTCAAGAGTAAAACAATATGCTTGAACTTTGTAAAGAAATCATTCAGAGACTCGAAATTGGAAGGTTGGCGAGACATGAGTTCATTTTCGAGCTGGTAAACCCTCAAGTCATCATGCTTTCCGTATAGAGATTCCAATTTGTCCCATATTTCTTTCGGTGTCTTCAAATACGTAAGATGGAAGAGAAGGTCTCGGGAAATAGAGAGGCACAAGAAACCGAAGGCTTCATCCTTCTTGTTCAAGAATCTTGTTTTTTCTATGGCGGATCCAGGCTCAACTTCAGTGTCCATGGTGACTCTAAAAAGTCCTTTGGAGGGCAGCTGAATCTCCATATCACTTTTCCATGAGTGGAAATTGTATGGAGTCAAGAGATCTATTGAGGAGGCCATCTGGATGTGCTGGAGTGAATGCTTCACCTGTAGAAACCTGAAAATCAAAACAAAAAGGGAAAAATAAGGTTGGACAGCCTGCACATTCTAGGATTTCATCACACCCAGCATAGTCAATCAAGTAAGCTTGATCAACAAGTTCTTTACTTGGGGTATTGAGTGGTAAGCCTTGGCTTCTGGTGCAGTGCTGGATTTTTGAGCTATTGCTCACTTTTCATGGAGAAATTTGTCAAAAAGCTTGTTTTTTTAAGAGATAGATCTTTGTCCCGCCGTAATCTCTGATACCATATTAATCTTGCACATTGATCTAGGAACAAATAATCAATCTCATCAAGAAATAATCAAGAAATAACTCAGAAATGGTGTTAATCAGAACCATAATGGTTTCCTCTCTGTATATTCAATAAACAATGAATAGTTACAATAACAATGTCAAGCAATTGCTTGAATCAATGAGGAATTTGAATACCTAAGGAGATCATTCGAATTCAATGAGTGAGTCTAGCTTAACTGACTGTAATCCATTGGTTCAAACTCAGTTAACCACTTGAACAAAACCCTAATTGACTCACCAAACCCTAACTGAAGTCGGAGTGCAATAAATGACTGAATCTCAACTGAAAGAGATCAAACACATGTCATAGCAAGCCAACCATCAAGTGCTAGTGCTTCAATGACTTCAATGAACCTCGATGAGGTTAACTGAAGTTGAACTAATCATCAGAAGTTGGTGGAGGCACCCCTGTGGACTCCAGAACATTAAATAATAATAAATAATCATTAAATAATATATTTAATGAGAGGAGGCGCCTTAACTAACTGGTTGAACTAATTGTAACCACCAGTTAGCAATTAGGTGCATTAATATCACTCAGATCACCCCCAGAGTGCTCTAGTTAGCCTCCTTGACTGTAGGAGAAGGCTAAGTTAGCCTCCTTAACTGTAGGTAGGTGTGGGTGTGACTGGATGATGCCAATTAATGCTCCACTGATGTTAATTAATGTCAATTATACTTAGTATAGTGGTTTAACTAGGCCAATTTGACCAAAAAGAGTGTGTATGGTGGTAAATGTCTCCAACATGTCCTACCATATTACATATTAGAGCACATAGTGGGTTAACTCTTGTAGTTAACCCTTGGATTTAGCTCTTGGAGTAGGGGGATTACTTGGTGAAGCTACAACTTTCTTCTTTGGAAATTTGGTGCCCCCGTTGTTGGAACTAGTGAAGGTGTCATCACTGGTGCTATTGCATGGGATATTTGAATATGGTGCACTAGAAAGAGCAATCGAGGCGAAGTTAAAATGGGCATACAATGTTGGTATAATTTCGAGGTATAGTGGAGTTAAATACCAAATGGGTATTCCTAAAAGTGAGGCCTACAAAGGTAAGTGTATCCATGACTGGAATTCCTTTTGACACCCAAGGGGTGGGAAATAAAGGGATCTAGACAACTAGTGTTGCCGAAGGAGGCATGGATATGAGTGCTCCTTCAATATGTCTCTCTTTGTCAAGCGAAGTCATAGAGGCGGGAACATATTGTGTTTTATATTATGATGAGAAGATAGTACACATGAGACCATTTATGTGTTGGAATATATTAAACCCACTCACAACTTAGGATAAAATAATTAATCATTATTTGATTAATTATTCACCCACTAGCTTAATTAGTTAGCATCCACTTGCACCTTAAAGTCAATACATGCCATCTATATCCTAGGAATGATTTATTTCTAATTCTGGGTTGATCTTTACCACCTTTTGACCATCCATAATTAGTATACAACACTTTAAAGCAGATTCTTCTTTTTCTGCTTTTCTATGGATAAGATAAAAGCTAGTCAACTAGGAAACTGGTAGATTTTGTTTCCAACCCATCCTCCATTAGTTTTTCTCCATTTTCTAGGATTATCATTCTTTTTCCATGTCCTTGAAAATTCACTCATGCTTTTTCCAACTCGTGAGATCCTTGATATATTTGGGAAGTTCTTTAGCCACCTATGGGGGTTTGCTATATTTTGGTAAGTCAGCCTTTTTGAGCTTTATGAGTTGTTTCCATATAATTCGATTTTCCTATGAGGGATGTACTATTTATGTAAACTATTATTCATCATTATTCAATGGAAGGATATGCACCAATATTCATCTCTTCATTCATGTGATTCAGTCTCTTTTCTTCTCTCTATTTTTCCTGTGTATGCTTGTGAGAATTCTTTGTAGCAAGATCTATTTCCTATGCTTCTTCTTATAATCATTGCTCATAGCATTGATTTATTATTTCTACATGGTATCAGAGCAGCAGGTTGATCAAGTTCTACAGAGTTGGGGAGCGCTTCTAGTCTCCTATCCCTCTCTGAAGAAGCGTTGATCTAGCTTACAAAATTTTCTCCTAGTTTGTTTTGCAGGTTGCAGAGAGTTTCTTCTTGAGCACATCAATTCATAATTATGGATTCTCCTTCATCAGTAATTCTTACTCCCTTCAACTACCATGAATGTAAATCCAAAATCTCCATTCTATTGCGTAGTAGAGGATTGTATAGAGTTACTCTAGCTTTGGAGAATGATCCCAATGTTGTGATTGAGAAAGCTAAGTGGCACAATAGGTTGGATGAAGCCTATGGATTTCTTTGCCTCACTATTTCTCATGATATACTCTTTCCTCTATATGGTTTGACCACTCCAAACCAAGTATGGTCTCAATTGGACTCTCTCTTTGGAGTTCAAGATGAGCTAAGAGCGCATCAATTGGAGATTGAGTTATTCTCACCGAGTCCAAGAAATTTCAAATATCTTGAGGGTTTCTTCACCAAGTTCAAGTCACTTGTTCTAATGCTCAAGCAATGTGGGATTGAGAAATAAGATGATCAATTAATCCTTTCCATTCTTTCAAAATTGGGTCCTAATTACTCAGTTTTTGTGTCTACCTTTCATGCTACTAGGCTTGCCGTTCCTAAGTGGAAAATGCCTTCTTTAAATTCTTTTCTTGATTCAATAAAAAAGGAGAAGGATAAATTGATCCATATGGGTGTTCTTAATTCTCCCAAAATCAAGGATCATGCTCTCTTGGTTCAAGGAAGCAAGAATCACAAATCAAAAGAGAAGCAAATTGTGAAGAAGCCAAAGTCAGAAATTGAAGATGAAGATTCATATGAAGATTTAATGAAGAAAGTTAAGTAGAAAGGGAGCACATCCAAGTGTTATTATTGCAGCAAGGGTTTTCATTCAGAGAAGAAGTGTTTCAAGAAGAATATGGATTTGAGAAGCACAAGATCGAAGTTCCAGATGAACTAGAAAAGTCTGTTGATTCCTCAGAACAATGTCATACTGCACAGTTCCAAGGTGATATAACTTATGATTTGAGTGCCAGAGTTCTCTCCTTTTCTCATGTCTCTGATATATATTTAGTCTCTGATATATCATAATCATAAATATCAGAACCTTTCTTTGATGATCCTCCTCTCAGTCTACTAGATTCATCTCCCAAGAATTGTGGTTTTTCACTAGATATTGACTTACCTTTGAGCAGCTCTTCCTCACAAGATTGTATATCTGATTTATAATATTGTTTGTAGGATTATATGCATGTCATGACACATATAATACCACCATCCATACCATCTACCATAACTCTGAATAATACAAATACTATACAAATCCCAAGCTCACTAGTTGATTCCTCATTCGTCTCTTATGCAGTGATATTTACTTTACATGGTTTGAAGTCTTTCCTATCTTTCAGTGGCTGGTTATCCATGTCCTTAGTCATATTTGGACTGATATTAAACATGCTTGGATCTGTTCTAAACACTTATGGCTCAGATATTATTACCATCCATCATTCATATTTTTACACCTATCAGTTTTCCCCAATTGCTCATAATTTTCCTAGTCTAGCCCTATATCCTCGTGGAGCCACTAAAGCCTTTGTCCTTGCTGTTCCATATGATAATATTTATGATAAATCAGAGTTTTATCATCCTCATATAAAATCTATACAGGTGCTACATCAGATTGGAATATTGACATGTGATTCACATCACAATTTTGCAGCTATTCAGGGAATTGGGTGTGAAATAAATTGTCTTAATTTTTGTACTCTTTGGGAAGGAGTATGCACATATCTCTTTTCCATTTCAGATTATGTTTACAGATCAAATTTTGACAGTAGAAAGAAGCATTCAGATAATGCTCCTACTTCATCAGATGATGATATACAAGGAGTCTCTCCTCTTCCTTCTTGCAGGTTCTACACTCCAACGCATGATCATGGAGTTCATGGTTTCTTCAACAAGTATTTCATCCATAAGCATTTCAATCAAATTATTCAAGTGAATATAAGGATATGTTGAAGACATATTATTTCAAAATTTTGTGCCTTGTCCTTTCTTGAGGGAGGATTTTCCCCATGTGGTTTTGCCTCTTTCCTCACTTTTCTAGACATAATAATTGTTAAAGGGTGACCATAGCCTTGTTGCTGGGCCCTATATGCATCTATATTTTTTGTCATACCATCATAAATTCAGAATTATAGGGGTGTGTTGGAATATATTAAACCCACTCACAACTTAGGATAAAATAATTAATCATTATTTGATTAATTATTCACCCACTAGCTTAATTAGTTGGCATCCACTTGCACCTTAAAGTCAATACATGCCATCTATATCCTATGAATGATTTATTTCTAATTATGGGTTGATATTAACCACCTTTTGACCATACAAAATTAGTATACAACACTTTAAAGTAGATTCTGCTTTATTATGCTTTTTCTATTTTTCTGCTTTTCTATGGATAAGATAAAAGCTAGTCAACTAGGAAACTGGTAGCTTTTGTTTCCAACCCATCCTCCATTACTTTTTCTCCATTTTCTAGGATTAGCATGTTTTTTCCATCTCCTTGAAAACTCACTCATGCTTTTTCCAACTCGTGAGGTCCTTGATAGATTTGGGAAGTGCTTTAGCCACCTATGGGGGTTTGCTATATTTTGGTAAGTCAGCCTTTTTGAGCTTTATGAGTTGTTTCCATACAATTTGATTTTCCTATGAGGGATGTAATATTTATGTACACTATTATTCATCATTATTTAATGGAAGGATACACACCAATTTTCATCTCTTCATTCATGTGATTCAATCTCTTCTCTTCTCTCTATTTTTCCTGTGTATGTTTGTGAGAATTCTTTGTAGCAAGATCTATTTCCTGCGCTTCTTCTTAGCATCATTTCTCATAGCATTGATCTATTATTTATACATGATGGAGGCCAGGATAAATGGTGGATCTCGATAGTGTATGATAGAAGTCTCTGATCCTACCCTGGGAAGGTTGTTATCTAGATTATAATTGTGACAAGGTGAGTAGTAAGCAATTTTTTCGAGGGTGAACACTTTCCCGTTGTGGGGAAACATCATGATGCATAATACATATGACACAACCGCATTCATGGTCTACATATAAATATGTCCCAATAGGATGTTGTAATTGAGTTGTGCATCGCCTACATCAACATCAATAAGTACCATTTTTTTACCAATTCTATGGAGACATTCTAGTACAGGCCTTGCGGTTGCAACAATCAACCATCACAAGCACAAAGAGTGATGGATGATGGTACTAAGTCAAGTGATCTAATCTATTTCCAAACATATATTGGCATCACATAAGTAGATGCTCCTTCATCGATGATACGTTGATGAACGATAATGCTCTTGATTGTGATGAGAATTTGGAATGCAATAGATGAAAGCAACCAAATATCACATTGTCTATATAGAATTCCATAAGGTGTGAATCGGATGGGTCGATTGTGCTTAATGCCGAAAGAAATGCCTTCTTTTTTAGAAGGGAAATACTAAAGAACTTTGAGGGCAGACATGGAAGCAGGGGATTGTTCCAAGTCATATAAAATATCACGTCCCCTCAATTTTGATAAGTAAAGTGTTGACTATGCCAAAAATCCTAGGGGTTCCAAGTGACATTAATTACTCTAGCCTAGGGATTTTTTTCAAAACATTATCTATGAGGATTATACTTAGTTTTATTTTTATTATTAATTAATTAATGTGCAAATAATATCTGGAATTAAGCTTGCCATGTCAGGAGGGCGCCATGGGAAATCCAACTGGCCAAGGAGGAGATTTAGAAAGTGACAAGAGACTGACAAAAGCAATCTGTTAGAGGAAGAAGGTAAGTGCCAAAAGCAAAAGAAAAGCTGTCATAAGAAAAGCAGGAAACAATTGACTAAGGAGGGCGCAGTTTCCTTTTGAAGGACCAGTCTCAAAAGAAGGAAGGACATAAAAGTTGTCATAGAGAAAATCATGAAACAATTGACCAAGGAGGGCGCAGTTTTCTTTTTGGAGGCTCAACACAAAAGTAGGAAAGGAAGAAAAATATGTCATAGACAAAAGCAACAAATTTGGGCCTAAGGAGGGCACAATTTCCAAGTTAAATGAATGACATGGACATGCAAACAACTCACATGGTCCCTACTTTCCAATTACTAAAGGGGGGCGCATTCATGGTTAGGGTTAGGGTTTCTAAGTGGATAACTTGCTCTCACAGGTCAACTATTACCTATACCTACTCAAAAAGTCACCTAGGGATCTATTTAAATACAACTTGATATCCTTTACTCAGTTTGGTTGATGATTTATTTGTGTTCATGTGAAGCATAGCTTCTACTAAGTGATGCACTTCAGACCTTTGGGAGATGTGCCCCAATTCCTTCCATCCCCTCTCTTCTTCCTCCCTTTCTGTTTCATTGCAGGTGTTGGAGAGATAATGTACAACACCATAGATTCATATCATACATCCATGGCCTCCATTCTCTTCAATGAAGTCGAGCTCCAATGAAGTGAAAGCTTCACTTATGCTCCCATCCATATTGATGTTAGATTTGGGCCTCCTGCCCACTGTTTTGAGGGAAAATTTGGAGTGACCAATCCTCCATTTATTTATTGATGTGCAACAACCCATAAAATATGTTTAATATCTCTTTCATACTGTAAGCATTCTCTCCAATAATCTTACATGTCAACTTTCCCATGAATAAGCTTTAATTTGACCATAGATGAGGGATTTGAGCAATTTAATGCAAGTAGAATATAGTAATGGCCATGAGAAGGTGTCTGAATGTTTTAATATGTGAAATGAATATGTATTTATTAGAATATTAGTTCTGATAACTTTATGATACAAAATACATGCACTTTTGTACACCTATGCTAGATGGCTAGTAAAAAATTACTAGTTTCACAGTTTTATTAATTCAGAGAGTTCTATGCATCCATTTTCGATTATGCAAGTTTATGTGGATTTTGTACTGACCCCAATATCTAGAAAAACCTTAATAATTATTTTGTTGAGGCCATACACAGTTTGGGAATCCTCCATTGCGTAGAGTCTCCCCGAGCCAAAATTGCCAATTTTCCCAAAATCATCCCAAACAACCTCAGATCATTCCAGATATTTCCTTTACTCTATGAAACCTGATTTAATCCATTTTGTTAGTCATAAATTACCTATTAACCTTTCCTATGACCCCTGTTTGATTGGACATGAGAAAAATGCTTCCTAGTTTCACGGTTAGGTGACCTAGAAGCGTGGGAGTAAGTTTAAGCATAAATGACTCTGAAACCTGAATGGTACTTGATATAAATGTGTTAGGGAAGACACTGTATCAGTCCTGAATTTTTTCCTTGATTTATTCCATCATCCCCTGCCCTGTGTATTCATTTCTCAACAAAAATACTCCTATTTGCGTAGTTCCAATTTGACTAATTGAATGCACAAGTTTGGTTCATAAATTTTAATTTAATTTGCAACCTGTTTAGTGTTCTGATATATACATAAGATATCAGAAAATTATAGTGGTATCAAAGCATGGTCCTCCATACCTGATCTTGATATTCAACGATGGTTACAAAATATAATTCTGATTCTAAAAGAAGAATCCCTTAAGAGGAGGAAGTTGAATTTGTGGAAGGGAGATTCCACGAAGACAAGAATGAGTTCAAAGAATTTGTGAGGAACATGTTGAAAGGTCTGCAAGAGATTTCTACCAATATCATTCAGTCTAGTCAAGATACCAGAGAATTCCTAGCTAATCAGTAAGGTGCTAGAGATGGAGAAGGGAGCAACATTGGTTCCCAGTGTGAAGAGAGAAAGATAATGGGTGGATCTATTTTCTAGAAAAATGGGCCTCAGAATAGGCCTCTGGAATATAGATATGGACATAAGTTGCATCTCAGACCTACCATGACCAAGTTTGCGGAGTACCCAAAGGAATACCTTGAAGTGCAGACTGAAATAACTACCTCATGGGAGGAGAAATTGGCTGTATATATAACCTTGAGTGAAGAGTGCACAAGGGTTCTGCCATTCATAGATTTTTGTGAAGCTAAATATAAGGGGCATCCAAGAGGAGTTCAAAGGCTTCCATATCAGAATTTTGAGTTAAACAAATCCATTGGAAAAATCACCTTGTTAACCCAAAAAATTCCTCACTCAGCTCTACATGTCCTACACCACCCAAGGACACCCATACACGACCTTCGTAACATCCCAGTAGACCCCCACACCCTCAAAAANGCCTAAATAACTCTCCTAGGGGCTAAAGCCTCCAAAAAGGGGCTAAAACCCCTCAAAGGAGCCTAAAACCCTAAAAGGAGCTAAAGTTAGGGCGAAAGGGGCTAAAGCCCTAACCAAGGGCTTAAAACCCTAAAATTCCCCCAAAAATCTATAAAAGGAGGGTGGGGGGTCACTCTCAAACAACACCTCTCTTGTATACTATTATGCTGCCTGTGGATGTCTTGAGACCTCTTTGCCTCTCATGCCACCCACATCTCCCTCTCTTCCACTCATCTTCCCCATTGAGCCATAACTCCTCCATTGCTGAGTGAGATAGGGAGGTGCTTCTTCTAACCAGGGCATGGTGGCCCATTTCACCAAAGAAGAGGTATAATCTAGTTTGTTCATATGTTTGATTTATTAGTTTAGTTGTTTTCTGACCATTATTTGTTTGCAGGTTGGATATCTAACATGTTTTGCAGGTTTATTGTAGCTTAATAGTTGTTTGCAGGTAGCCAAGGCGAAGCCCTAACCTTGTTTGCAGAGGGGCTCACGACCATATTTTCTTTCTGTCATTTACTTTCCTTTCTGTTCAGTTTCTTTTCTGCATTTTCCACATGCAGGAACCTACCCTTCCGTCCTATAGATGGAAGGGAGCCATTCCTACCCCTGTATCAAGGAGAAATCCCTGCTACACACCTTACCATACTTTGATGGCACTTCCAAGTGCTAAGTGAGCTCTTGGATCGAGAAAATGGACACCTATTTCCAACTGAATCCTATGGCAGAAAGGGATGCCATCAAGTTGGAAACGTTACATATTTATGGAGAGGCCATTGAATGGTGGTTTCATGGCATGAAGACCCTAGGCCATGATCAAGTATTCAACTATGAGGATTTCACCCAGAGATTAACTGAAAGGTTTGACCGGAGAGATCCTGACATCTCTTTCCACGATTTGGCCCATATTAGACAAGTGGGAACTCCCGAAGCTTACAAACAAGAATTCCAAAAGGTGGATGTAATGGTCATTGATATATTAGAATCAAGGCTGATCCTTTTGTTTATAGAAGGACTGACTGAACCTTTGAAAGGGATGGTGAAAGATTACAAACCCACAACTATGCAAGAAGTGGTGAGCAGAACTAGAGACCTACAAGATGCAATTCCGAGGACCAAGTATCCTCCCATACCTCCTATTCCTCCTAAGTGGTAGAATCAAAGATCTATGGTGAGGGAATTCCCTTCCCCTAGCAAGAAATATTACTCCTACAAGGATTGAGATGAACTGAGAATGAAAAAGCTATATTTTTCTTGCCAAGAACCTTGGGTTCCAGGCCACAAATGTGTGAAAGGGAAGGCACACTACATTGAAGTGTTTTTTGAAAGTGATGAGGAGATGGTGGAATAAGATGAAATGGATGATGGGGGATATGAAATAGCTAAAGAAGAGGATCAGATCCCTCAACTAGAAGCAAAATTGTAGTACTCAGTGGAGTACCCCAGTTCCATACATTGAGGCTGCTGAAAGGAGTATTGCAAGGCCACAAAATCACAATCCTACTTGATGGGGGTGCCAACCACAATTTTATTGATGCATCCATAGTGGAGAAAAGAAAAATGCCGACTGAGCCCTTTGAAGGATTCACTATGGTCATCTCGGGGAATCATACCATGGAATGCAATCGATGGATTCCAAACCTCCAAGCTAATCTAGGAGACTTCACAGTGAAATAAAACTTTTATGTTGTCAATGTGGCAGACACCAATATGGTGTTGGTAGTTCAATGGTTGTACTATATTGGAGAACACTCCGTGAATTACCAAGTACCCCAAATAAGTTTCAAATATGATGAAGGAAAACCAGTGGTTTTGAAGGGCATGAATACTTACCCAAGCAAAGTAATTTCTGCCAATAGTATGAGATCCATTCGGAGTCACGAGGACATTGAATGGGTTGTGGAATTCCATATTACCACTTAGGAAACTACTGCCAAGGTTTCCTCCCAGCCCAAAGACCAATAAAAAGTTGTTGCATAAGAACAAGGGGTTTTTTGAAAACCTTCCACATGGCAGGCCACCTGACCATGGCATTGAACACTAAATTGATTTGGAAGTTGGCACACTTCCAATAAAAATATACCCCTACAGGAATCCAAAGAGATTCAAAGATAAGATTGAGAAGGCCATCACAGAGCTCCTTGAGTTGGGCCTCATTAGACCAAGTTCCAGTCCTTTTGCTTCTTTGGTGGTTATGGTGAAGAAGAAGGATGGGACATTTAGGATGTGCATAGATTACAGAGCCTTGAACAATAAGACCATAAAGAATAGGTATCCAATCCCCTAGATTGATGAGCTGATGGATGAATTGCATGGAGAAAAATTCTTCTCCAAGATAGATCTCTGATTCGGGTACCACCAAATCAGAATGAGGGAAGAAGACATACATAAGACAACCTTTTGTTGTCAGTTTGGCCATTTTGAGTTTTTGGTCATGCCATTTGGATTGACTAATGCTCCGATAAATTTCCAATCATGCATGAACTAGGTGTTCAGGAAGCAACTCCGAAAGTATGTCCTTGTTTTCTTTGATGATATTCTGATTTATAGCAGGACATGGGATGAGCACCTGCATCGCTTAGAAGTGGTGCTCACTATAACGACATATCTATTCTTCTATGCTAAAATGTCCAAGTGTGAGTTTGGCATAACCGAATTGTTATATCTCGACCATGTGATCTGCCAAGAAGGGGTCAAGGTGGACCAAGAAAATATAGAGGCCATAGTGAGTTGGCCAAGCCCAAGGAACCCATCTAAACTAAGAGCCTTCATAGGCCTTTACAACTAGTACCGTAGATTTGTCCAAGGTTACTTGATGTTCACTGTACCCTTCATATCTGACCAAGAAGGGTGCATTCAGCTGGAATTAGGAGGCTAAACGGGATTTCCAAAAGTTGAAGGTGGTAATGAGCACTTGTACGGTGCTTGCCTTACTAGATTTTTCCAAACCTTTTGTGTTGGAATGTGATGTATCTGGAGAAGGCATTAGAGCTATTCTGATACAAGATGGACACCCTATTGTATTTGAGAGAAAAAAATTGTAGCCCCATGAGAGGCTGTACTCAATATATGACAAGGAGATGTTAGCCATTATGCATGCATTGACCAAGTTTCGACAGAATTTGGTGGGAGGAAAATTCATAGTAAATACTGATCACAACAGTCTTAGACATTTCCTAACCCAGAAAGATCTCAATGAAAGGAAACATAAATGGGTGAGAAAAGTCCAGTCATATGAATTTGATATTGAATATAAAAAGGGGAAGATGAATTTTTTGGCTAATGCACTTTCCCATAAGCCCACACTCTCTTTGTTGTAGGTGTTAAACGAGTGGAAGATATAGATGGCCGTTGAATATTCCAAGGATCAGTTTGCTTGTGAATTTTTATATGGGGTAATATAGAATGAAGAGTACAAGGTACATGATGACCTCATCTACTACAAAACATAATCTTCTTAGTGCCTAGATTTGCACTAAAGAAGAAAATTTTGGAATTTGCACATGATGCACCAGTGGCTGTCCACCTTGGTTTTCTGAAGACTTACCGGAAGGTAAGGGAGATATTCACTCGGAAGGGCCTAAACAATGATGTTCTCATGCATGTGAGGGAATGTGTTGCATATCAATAGAGAAAAGTGGAGCACACACACCCTGTTGGACTCCTCCAGCCTCTTCCAATTCCTGAATAAAAATGAGAGAGTGTCTCCATGGACTTTATCACCGGGATACCAAAGTCTTAAGGAAAAGAAAACAATTATGTGGTGGTTGACAGGTTGACAAAATTTACACACTTTTTTGCAGTCACATCCACAATTTATGCTAGTGAGGTTGCTGCTCTATTCTTCAAGGATATTTCCAGGCTGCATGGACTGCTCGGGACTATAATCAATGACATAGATAGGAAGTTCAGTAGTGCCTTTTGGTAGGCATAGTTCGAGCTGGTTGGAACAAACCTAAATATGAGCACACAATATCACCCCCAAACATATGGACAAACTGAAAGGGTGAATCAATGGCTTGAAGGGTACCTCCGTAATTATGTTACGGGACAACAAAGAGCTTGGTAACCTTGGCTCCACTTGGGTGAGTTCTGTTATAATACTACCTTTCATATTTCTATCAGAATGACCCCATTTATGTCCTTATATGGGTATGAGGCTCCGAATTTTTCATATTTAATGTTTGGATACTGCAGAGCCAAAAAAGATAAAGATTGGTTGCAAGAAAACCAAGACATTCTAAGGGAATTGAAGGAGAATTTGCAGATGGAACATAACCAACAAAAGGTGTATGCATATAAGCATTGAATTGACAGAGTATTACAGGTAGAAGACTTAGTCTACCTAAGGTTGCAACCTTACATGCAATCTTCTTTGAAGAAGAAAGGATTTTGAAAAACTTCAGCCATGATTTTATGGGCCCTACAAGATTCTAAGAAAAGTTGCTGAAGTGGACTACCAGTTGGAACTGCCAGCAGAGAGTAAAATCCATAATGTTTTCCATGTGTCTTGTCGAAAGAAAGTAGTTGGCCAACAGATAGTGCAATCAGAAGAACTACCACCCATGGATGATGAAGGACATTTGGTCTTATTACTAGAGAAAATGTTGCTCGATAGAGAAAGGAAATTGAGGAACATAACTATCAAAGAGTATCTGATACAGTGGAAGGGATTACCCAATGAAGATGCTACTTGGGAGGGTGAGTAGATCCTACAACACCCTGCTTTGATTCTGCTTGGGGACAAGCAGATTTGGGAGGGGAGGACTGTCATGTCCCCTTAATTTTGATCAGTAAAGTGTTTACCATGCCAAAACTCCTAGGGGTTCCAAGTGACATTAATTAATCTATCCTAGGGAATTGTGTCAAAAAGTTATCTATGAGGATTATACTTAGTTTTATTTTTATTATTAATTAATTAATGTGCAAATAATATGTGGAATTAATATTTTCATGTCAGGAGGACGCAATGGGAAAGCCAACTTTCCAAGGATGATATTTAGAAAGTGAGAAGAGATTGACAAAAGAAAGCAGTAAGAGGAAGAAGGAACGTTCCAAAAGAAAAGGGAAAGTTGTCATAAGAAAACATGAAACAATTGACTAAGGAGGGAGAAATTTCCTTTTGGAGGCTTAGTCTCAAAAGAAGGAAAGACAAAAAAGTTGTCATAGGGAAAAGTAGGAAACAACTGACCAAGGATGGCGCAATTTCCTTTTTGGAGGCTCAACACAAAAGCAGGAAAGGCAGAAAAAGCTGTCATAGACAAATGCAACAAATTTGGGCCTAAGGAGGGCACAATTTTCAATTTAGATGAATGGCATGGACAGGGAAACAACTCACATGGTCCCTACTTTCCAATTACTCAACTTGGGGCACATTCATGGTTAGGGTTAGGGTTTCTAAGTATATGACTTACTCTCACATGTCACCTATTACCTATACCTGCTCAAAAAGTCACCTAGGGATCTATTTAAAGAAAACTTGAGCTCCTTTACTCAGTTTGGTTGATTAGTGATTTGTGTTCATGTGAAGCATAACTTCTATTGAGTGATGTACCTCAGACCTTTGGGAGATGTTCCCCAATTCCTTCCATCCCCTTTATTATTCCTCCCTTTTTGTTTCATTGCAGGTGTTGGAGAGATAATTTAAAACACCATAGCTTCAGATGAGACATCCATGGATTCCATTCTCTTTAGTGAAGTCGAGCTCCAGTGAAGTGAAAGCTTCACCTACGCTCCCATCCATATTGATGTCAGATTTGGGCCTCCTTCCCATTGTTTTAAGTGAAAATTTGGACTGATGAATCCTACACATATTTATTAATGTGAAACACCCATAAAATATGTTTAATATCTATTTATACTGTAATCATTCTGTCCAATAATCTTACATGTCAAGTTTTCCATGAATAAGCTTTAATTTGACCATAGATGAGGGTTTTGAGCAATTTAATGCAAGTAGAATATAGTAATGGCCATGAGAAGGTGTCTGAATGTTTTAATATGTGAAATGAAGATGTATTGATCTATTTTAAATCCAATTATCATTTATTATAACTTTCTTATATGAAATACATGCACTTTTGTACACCTATGCTAGATGGCTAGTAAAAAATTACTAGTTTCATAGTTTTATTAATTCAGAGAGTTTTGTGCATCCATTTTCAATTATGTAAGTTGTTGTTTCTTGTTTACTGACACCACTATCCATAAAAAACCTTAATAATTATATTTCATTGAGTTCATACACTGTTTGGGCATCCTCCACTATGCAAGGTCTCCCTGGGCCAAAATTGTCGATTCTCCCCAAATCATCCCAAACAACCTCAGATCATTCCATATATGTCCTTTACTATATAAAACCTCATTTAATCCATTTTATCAGTTAGAAAATACCTATGAACCTTGTCTCTGACCCTTGGTTGATTGGACATGAGAAAAGTGCTTCCTAGTTTCACGGATAGGTGACCTAGAAGCGTGGGAGTAAGTTTCAACATAGATAACTCTGAAACCTGAATGGTCCCTGATATAAATGTGTTAGGGAAGACACTCTATAAGTCCTTAATTTTTTCCTTGATTGCTTACATCATATGTTTCCCTGTGTATTCATTTCTCAACAAAAATACCCTTATTTGCCTAGTTCCAATTGGATTGATTGAATGGACAAGTTTGGTTCAGAAATTTTAATTTAATTTGCAGCAAGTTTAGTGTTCTGATATGTACATCAGATCTTAGAACATTACATAAAATTTTGTATTTATGTGTTTCTTTCATATGAGGACTATGGGAAGTTCACCATAGTTGTGGTTTTGGTATCCTAGGGACAATATCACTACTAAGATGTGATATTTGCAGAGACCCACTAGTGGTGGAGGGTGTATCCTCTCTACGGGATATTTCAGAATAACCATATGCTTTGGTTCAAGTTTGAATATGAACCTCTCTAGTGTTTATATAAATATCTTAAAAATAATGGTCCCCTCAATGACAAGGTTCTTGTTGATGTGACATGATCCCTTGACTGGCAAAGTGTTGTTGTAACACTCCTTGTTGTTGTGGTGGGGTATTATTTCCTTGAGCGAGATTGAAATTAGTTTTCTTTATGGATTCCATCATATATTGACAATATAGAATCAAAGTAAATTAGTGTGTATAATACCCTTTCTCACCCCATATGTCACCACATATGGTGCAAGGGAAATTAGTCCATATTTTGGAATTCCTTCCTTGTTTGGGGGGATTGTTGGTCCTTGTGTTTTGATTTTGGTTTTGGTTTCTGTCATTTTGGTTTTGTTGGGTTGGATAAATTCCCCCTTACATGTGTGCCTAGTTCTATAGTTTTTTCTTACCTTTATTCTTTCCCTAATTTTGTGGATGAAGGGGATTGGTCACATTCGACTGCTCAAACTATTGAATCTATTGCGCGGGAGAGGGTTGAACCAAATTGACCTCGACTTTAGCCATGGGGTGGGGACCAGGTTGAATGAGAAATGAAAAGTATGGATTATATATGGGTGTAGGTAAATATGGGTTAGGGTCTCCATATGATGTGGAGGTAGGATCTTGTGCCTTCATAAGGCATTGAGGTGGTGTAAGTTGCGGTGGGATTGCATTTGGGAAACTAGGACTATAAGTCCCATATGCCAGTTGTCCAAAAGGTGTATTTCGAATGTTTTGAGGTTCACCATGTCTTGAGGTGTAGGTTGTATTTAGTGCGACATATTGTATGGAAAATATTTGTGTGGATTAGGAGTAATCCCTTGATGAGAAACAACCTCGACGAGCCCATCGATAGAGTAAGATAATTGGGACGGGTTTGATCCAAAGAACGATGTCGAGGGGAATCATGAATGATTTTGTATAGATACCATGATTGGGGATATATTAAATCAAAGTTTTATTCTTTGAGAATAGCCTTGACTTTGTTTCATTGCATGGTGGTTGCTACATCTTCAGTCATCATGGGTAGGCGTGGTTTGAGAAACCAATCTAGTAGGAACCTAGGGTGGATTGTGATTTTGCATAATTCTTTATGTCTACACCATTCATGGATGTGCTCCAGAATGTGCGTGTATGTATTTTACCTAAAATCTAATAGAATATGTAATCTAAGATTGTGGAAAACTAGTAGTTGGAAATAAGTGAGGGAAATAGTGGTTATAGACTCAAATATGGAATGAACACCAAATGATAGATCGACATACCACTTAGTTGTTGTTTATGTGATATTTCTCTAGAATAGATGAAGTCCCATAGTATATTACATTATGTTATTGGAAGAGAACCATAGATGGAATGGCATCACATGGTTGATTGGTTCGTCTCCTTGCTTTTCCTTGACCTTTGTAATGTCAAAGGGAAGCTTTACCTGCATTTGTAGACATGCTGACTCATGCTGGATGGGATAATTTACGAGCTTGGATAAATCTAGGAGATTCAAACATGCCATGAATGTTAATTTCAATGGAGGAGCAGGGCCAACCATTGGTTATTGTGGTGGAGTGGCAAGGGTATTTCTATTGGGGGGGGGGGAGAACCTCTTCTTGGTGGTGAAGGAGGTTCAAAAGAGGAGTGAGGAGGAGAACTAAGCACGGTATTTCTAATCACAATAAATCTGATCACAGATTCCCGTGAATGTCTCTAAAGTGACGGTCTCCCTTGTGGTCAGAAAGGAGGTATAAGTGTGGGAACCCCTCCTTTAATAAGAGGAAGGCCTTCTAACCTTAAATACTTCCTAGGGTTTCTTAGGTATGCAATTGTTGTTTTTGTGTGGTGAGATGGATTCTAGAGTTCTAATCAAGATAATAAACACAATCAACAAATTGAAAAATATGATGATCATGGTAACAAAAGTAGATGGTGAAAGTGAAAAAAGTATGTCTTAAAATTGCAAAAGGTGTCAAGAGTAAGTATGTTTTAATTGTGTAGATGATATTTGTAATAAAAATAAACAATTTTATATTCTTATTAACCTAGCATCCTACCTCTTAAAAATTTATTGGGCATGTTAATAACTCTCATGGTGTATGGCTATGAACTCATTGAAGATGGCTAGTGAAGGTACGAGTGAATCAATTATAATGAGGCGTATTGTGGCTATGTTCTAGAGGGACTGGTAATATTTCCAATAGCCAACAAAATCTAACTCAAGTGCAAATGTGTCCCACAAATTTAACCTGGTGATAATCTTATTTTTTGGCTACTAAGATACCCGCATAAAGTGTGGATAGGAGGCTCAACCTTGAACGATTGAGTGGATAAGAGGTGTCGCCTCCACAAAGAGATGGGTGGGTCAATGTGGTGAAAAAAACCTACTCTACCTTGGATTTAGATTCCTTGGGAATTTCTCTTTCTTGTACAAGTTTGATCACATTGTTAAGAAAAATTTAAAAAGTTCCCTAAAATTCAACAACCACTATTGTTTCATATGAACAAGATTAGAGGGAGTTAGTTGGATGCCTATGCCAATCAATCCTAACCTAACCAAAATAAATTTGACCTCTTTAATAGAGGAGTTTGGTTGGTTTGCATGATGTCACGAATTTATTTTAATGGGTCCAAATTTGATTAAATGTTATGAAAGGGAGGCATTTTAAACTTTTTTTTAATTCATTAAGATCACTTGTGAGTGCAAGGTGAAGAGCATGCTCAAAATTAAAGGAGTCTTTAGGTATATTTGGTGTGTGCTTCGAGTCAGAGATACAGACATGTGTTTTGAAAGAAAATAAAGTAAAATTTGCAACTATCTAATGGGATCACAAAGTAAAGATATATGAACATGAGTGGTTCATTCTACTCCTAGTTAATCTTTAAGTGTGAATTATTTGCAAAAGATAACTTTGAATCTAAGTGTGATAAGGTAGGTATTTCAAAACTTTCAATTTTTTTGATTCATCAAGATCACTTATAAGTGCGAGACAAAGAGAATACTCAATAAAAACGAGTCATTAGGTCCCTTGTTTGAGTGCAAAAATTGGACTCGTCTACATTGTTTTTTTGAATAGAAATTTGCAAGATGTTTTTTTAAATAGAAATTTGCAAGAAGCAAAAGAGTTGAAACTAATGTAATTTTTATCAAGTTCCTAAACTAATAATCTCATATAAACTTTAAAAAGAAATGAATTAACATATTATACTCTAGTGGAAACTAATAGGTTCGTTGGGGACCTCAAAGTCTATGCCTAGGAGAGATGTAAAAATGATTTTTACCCCCTACTTAGAATATGTGTTTTTCTCTATAAAGAAGTAAAATTCTTAGCATAAGTAGGCATCCATATGGTCTATTGTTTGTGATGAAATTGAGCAGAAAAGACTAAAAATACAGACAGTTGCGGGATTCTCCCAAAACAATCACATAGTCACATAGGTTACATGTTGCAAGGGCCAAAATATTATCCACATGGGAAAATGAAGATAAACTCACATAGTTGCATGGAAATTGAAGAAAAAGTTGCACATAACAGATGTTAGGAACTGCACAAGACAAAAAAAAAATGGAAATGGACCTTGGGCTTGTCAATCCCACTGGTTAGGGGTATGAACAACATGAGTATGATCCTACAAAATTCCCCAAATTAGTTGAAAAAAAAAACATATAAGATAAGAAATATAACTTAGTGGAGTCACCAATATGTTTTGGAAAAAATCTCACAAGGGTGAGCAATTCTTCCTCTCCTTACATGTTGTAAACAAGGAAACAGTGTGAGTGACGATTAGTAGACCAAACACTAATAACATAAATCCAAACTCAATAAACAAGAGTTAAATAAAATATTACCAAGTGCTAAAATTTCATAAAACAAAGAGAATGAGTTAGCTTCAACCATATAGTATTGTCCAATGGTGTCACCTAGAAGAATGTAACACCAATGGTATCCAACAACCCCCCTTAGGGATGGGTCCTTTTTAACTCTCTCAAATTGCTTGTTAACTAGCTTAGAATGATGAGGAGAAACACTTGCTTCTTGAGGAATAATTCAAGGCAGGTTTGTGATGCCAAATAATGGTAAGGAGTGTGAAAGATGAGCTCTCAAAATAAATATTGTAACATAACCTTTCTCTATATTTCTCATATGAAATTCATGCTCATGGATTCCTTTTATAGAACAAATGGATGTCTTCAAACATCTAGTTCTCCATGTGAATGATCCATCTCATGAAATGATCTTTGAGGTACAAGTATGGGGCTATTAATGGTCCCAAGCATGTGAAGATACCGATTCAAGTTTTTGGATCCAAAATGTGGTTGAGCCTTGAATTCACTGCAAAAATTTAATGGTCAAACATTCACGTGGCTCTCAATACTTTACCCACGTGGATCTTTGTGGGTTTCCTTAGAAAATTCATGTTTTCCATTCCAAGGTTCAATTCCCATTCTTATTTTGATGAGGATGATGCTAATGAGTTTCATGTTGTATGTTGGTGATGTCCTTATGCAATAATGTTTGAAAATGTGTCATGTGTGAGATATTTGGGTGCTACCAAAGGGAGAGAGGGTGGTCAGGGATTAGTGAAATGGGGATGGGGAATAAATGGGGCCTTTTTATTTGAGAATTGATCACCTTTTGGGATTCTTTGTGTCTTTGATTTCCTTCTAACCAAGTAGTATGATGAACCATTAATACATGCGAACGCATCTCTTCTTTCAAATCACTTATACAACATTCCTTGAAAAAATATCGAACATGCATTTGATGCATATGTCCAACTGCTCATAATCATATATGAAATCTTCATTTGTGACAGAATTTTTAACCTCTGTAAGATATCCCAAATAATGAGTGTATGTTCAAAATATTCATAAAGGTCTATGGCGATTTCTGTCTAAGTAATATAACCATGTGGGATTTCTTATGCCATTGTCACCATTTCCAATATCATGATCCAAATATAAGACACCCACATGAACTTTCATTAATTTATTTATGATGTCATGAATGGAAAACTAATGTTTCAACTGACTCATCATGTTTGGGTGGACCAATCAAATTTAGTAATTTGATGTCACATGTGAGTCATATGATCATGAACAAGCAGGGTTTATCGATGCCCATTGGGGTTGGATGACTCAACCCATACCTTTTGGAGAGATTGGTCTTGTTGTTGGTAACTCAAATATTGAGGTGAGGATCTGAATTCGCATTGCCATGAGTTTGGTCATTTGGTTGAGTAGAAACTCCAAGATAGCTAGCTTGGCAAGGATGCCATCAATATATTGTTGAGCATAGGATATATTGTGACCAATATTGTGTTGCAACTCATCATACTAAGGTTTTAGGTGGGAAATACTATGTTGGAGATATTAACTCCTCCAATGTAATTTATATAGATGTGGCCCCATAGAAATGTTTATTGTAGATTGGTAGAAATGTAATTAGGTTGGACCAAATATTCTATTGAGATAGGTACTAAATAAGGGTGTGGATAAGACCATAAAGAGAGTTACTAGAGAGTGGTACCAATTCATTCAACTCGGCCCAAGGATTAGTTGAGATGTGTCTCTAATAGGGGTGCATTTTTTTATTTGCTACTCGTGGTGGAGATGTACCCTTACATTATTGTTATTGCACTAGTAGAGTTCCCAAATTCTTAATATCTTAATTTATGTAGGAATTTTGATGTATTATCCATAAATAACAAGGTTTCCAAAGTAATGAAGACAAAGGAGTGACAAGTTCTACAACTCTATGATATACTTTCAAGTTCCAATAGTAATAATCAACACAATCTAAAGGGGCACTAACTAAGGAGGCTCAACCATGTCCTTAGTCATACTACCTAAATAGACAAGTACAAGACAATAATATTACCAAGTTTTGTTCTCGATACACTATAGTAACAAGATGGTTGATGATATTATCTAAAGTTGTATTTAGGAATCCCAAGGGACTTTTGATATACTTGAGGATATGCAAAAGTGAAATTGTATATACATGTGCTATTTTTTGCATGTACTACACTAAGGGGTATCAACATGGGTTACAATGGTTTACGATAAAGTGGTACCTCTTGTATTTCCTATGTGTAGTATTCCCCTACCATGGATTTATCAATTGAATGATATATCACTATGTTATTTATAGAAGTCGTAATATGTCTCTATCCTAATTTTTTTTTCTTTCTAAAATTCTTGGCTTAGGAAAGTGCTTTGATACCACTTGTTAAGTACCTTATTAGCAAATTAGGAGATTCAAAGTGGAACTAATATGATATATTAATATATAGAGTGAAATTAAATAATTACAACAACAATAAACAATTATAGAAGAACAAAATACCAAAAATAGCAATACCTTAATAAATGAAACAATGTTCACTTTCCTTTTTGGTGGGCCAACTTCCAAGTGAGTAGAGCTCAAAATATATTATGATTCACAAAATATCATTACATTACTAATTATTTATACAATTTATAACCTCCAAGGAAATTTCTAGAGAAGGAACTTTCTAATAGGTAGAACCTTCCAGTAATCCTTCTTGCAATTATTAATTTTCACATTATATCTACTTCATGGGAAAAATAACTTTCTAGTAGGAGAAACCCTCTAGTAAGACTTCTTACCATTATTGTTTTCACACAATATATACTTCATGGGCCTTATTCAATAGATATGGAATCAATGCATAAAAACATTATATCTATCTACTTAAGATGATTAGGGCATGACCCTAACAATTTTGCACACATCCCTTTAAGATCACAAAACACACATTTTTATGATCCACATTAGAAAATNATATATATATATATATATATATATATATATATATATATATATATATACACACACACTATCTCCTCGATTGGAAAGAAAAAATATACATATGATAGGAAAATGGTTTTATCAATGTTAGTTAATATTAATAAAGATGGGGCAACTGCCCAACTACTCATATTTTATGTACTACATAAATAAACAAAATTGAGATTCATTTGGCTTCATTGTTGGAAAATTAATAGAATAGTTGATCCTTTTTATTGAAGTTACTGAGTTCCTTTTTGTTAAGTAGTTATTAAAAGATAACCTAGTGAGATATAGAGTAAGGTGCCACTCTTGCAACTTGTAGTTTTTTATGATCCCAGTGTTCTGAATGTTTTCAATGTTTGTTTCATTTCATGTTTTCAACATTGTGGTTTTTGTAATTTCATTCCTTGGTTTGAATATTATAGGTAGTGTAGTCATCTTCTTTCAATCCTTTGTTTTTTACCTACCATTTATTTTCCTACACTTTTATTTGATTATGCGAGATAGTATCTTATTGTTACATTCAACAAGACAAAATAAGAAGAAGCTTGTGGGTTGTTTTGAATTAAATGGTCATAGGTATTAGGTTTACTTTAATTAGTCTTGATTTCATTGGGTTAATTCTATGAAGCCATAGAATATTATCTCTTGAGTTTATTTTAGATAATTGCTCGAGAAATCCTAGGATAAATTGCCAACTTAAATCCTTTTAGAGAAGTTCTATGAAGCCACAAGTTAGTGTCAACATTCTAATTTTTCTCACCTACTTTTCCATGAGTATCTTCACCATTATACATCATTTATAGTAGTATTATCCCCATTTACATCACCTCCATCATCATATGAACTCAATAATATGATTAAAAACTGAACTAAAGTCAAGAGTTGAAATAAAAGGTCATTACCGTAATTTCTCTAAAACTCCATGTGGGCCCATCACACTAAAATACTCAAAAACTATGACATGGACCTAAAATATAAGTGAATCACTCATCATTATTTTTCATATTCCAAAATGGTGCAATGGTTGAATGTGGACATTCCCAAACCATTATTTCCAAAAATAGCATTTGATCTAGTCTCCAATACCTATCATTATCCCTCTAAGTCATCATTGAAAATGGACTATTCACATTAGAGAGAGAGAGAGAGAGAGAGAGAGAGAGAGATGGAAATTTTAATTCATTTCCTTTCACCATTTAAAGGCTTTCACATACATCACCTCGTAGGGAATATACCTTCAAAGGAGAAGAATCCTCCAATTGCTTGGATACAGAGGTCCACATCAAATAAATCAAACACCAATGTGTTTCTCATCATCTCTATTATTTTGTTAATATAAACCACATACTTTATATTATGCTTTGTTTCTTTATTTATTTAGATTTATTTATGTTACATTACATTCATATTAGAGAGTGTTTTCTAGTTATTTTGATTATTCGATCAAACCCTTTTGATCTGGCACGTGTGTTGCTTCCATACCCCTCTTTAGGTGATTGTGTGCTTTCATTGTTTTTTGTTTTTTGTTATCTCTCCATACATATGATCCAACTGAAAGTTGGCATGTTGTCAAAATTCGACAAAGTCTAGCACTTCAACTACTTCGATAGGTTCAACAGTGGCTTCAACAAGTCCAAACCTCGACAAGTTTCACGCTCGACATACATTGACATAATGTATCTGACTTCCACTCATCTATGATGGTTGAACTTCTGAACCGCTATAACGTTATAAATTCTTGTAACTGAACGTAATAGGTAGTCACCCAAGACTCTCAACATTCTAAATAAACATGTATGTTATTGTAACAATCAACCAACCCTTCATAAAGAGAAGTAATAATAGAAATTGGTTTGAATTCTTGCATATTATCTGTGTGCATACTTTCTGTCGATATAGTATGTTTCCTACTTTACTTGTCATTTTTCTATGATTCCGCCACAATAGTGCTCGACTCATTTAGTCGATTGTTGTCCCCAGCGTGCACCTGGGCATGACCTAGATCATTGGTATCAGAGCTTGATCTTGTTCAGAGACTAAGTTACATAAGCACTTCCATCGAAGTTATTTAACTTATGCATGTTCAAACACGCTCGCAAAATCAACAAAACAAGTAGACACTTCCTTCGACTTCTAGAAAAGATGACCAAATAAGCAAACAATAGACATGCAATTAACGAGACTAAACAACTCATAGAAAAATCACTGGCTCGCCAGCAGACCAAAATTTTCACCCAGTTCAGTGAGATTCTCATGCAATTCTTTGCGAACTCTGAGGAATCTTCGACGTGACCTCACTCCGATAAAATTAGCCCCTTCAAAGTGAAAATGAATATGGACATACCAAATCTTTAAGCAAATATTGATGCAAAATCCATCGAAAATTGGGTACAACAACTAGAATCATACTACTCTGTGAATCAACTCTTCGAAGCGGAAAAGATCACCATTGCATCCTTGAATATGCCAACCTCCGTACACTGCTGGTGGAAAAATTTATCGACAAAGATGGAAAAAGAAGACGACCCCATAGACACATGGGTAAAATTTGTCAAACACATCTGAAAGGAATTATACCCGCCCAAATATATTGAACAACAGTATAAGAAGTGGAAGCAACTAAGGAGATGGAAAGGCTAGTCCATACAAATTTCCACCGATGAGTTCTATCGACTCATGGCTAGACTTGGCATCCAAGAAGAATAGAAATCGCTTGTCCTGAAGTACGTCAGTGGATAATCCCTGTCCATTCAGCAGTAGATGGAGTTTTTTACTGTTAGTATGCTTGCGGATTCATTTCATTATGCCAACAAGATTGAAGCTAAACAAAAAGGAAAGAACATTTCACAAACAAGCCAATATGTTGAACATATGATAAGAAGTCACTAGCTAACTCTAACAAGTTTAAGTACCCTTCTCAGCCAACTCCGCAAAATCTCGATCATCAAAAGAATAAATTTCATAAATACCGGAGGGATCACAACAAACAAGCTCCTACCGAGAAATGGTGTGATTATCACAATTCATCATGGCATGATACGTCAGAATGAAAAGCTCGAAAGATATTTTTGGAAAAATTGTCGACATTTGAATAGTCTGACAGAACTCTGGTAGAATCTGATCCATTTGCATAAACCCTCTACTTTCGACCTCGACTACTCCGACAACCTCGACCATCGTCTATGAGGAGGAACAAGAACGCATGTTCCATACACGAATATAGGTTCAGAAAAATACATTACATATAATTGTGGATAATGGTATCCAAAAGAACTTTGTTTCTGAATATTTTGTGAAGCAATTAGTTCTTGTCACCACCCCACATCCTCATCCTTATAATATTGGTTGGATGAAGGATGGACAGGAACTAAGAATCATACGCCAATGCAGACTCACCTACTTCATTAATCCTTTTGAATATGAGGTACTTTGTGATGTGTCACCTCTTTCTATAGTCGATGCCCTATTCAGAAAACCTTACCTATGGGATCGACACGGTACATATCAGTCACGACCTCATAAAGTGATTGTCAAAATTCAAAATCAATGGCATGACATACTAGAGTGACAACCCAAATCAACGGTTGCTATGATATCTTTCAAACAAATAAAGAATATTATCAATCATGCTCAGAAGTTTGCATTAATTATGATAAAGCCTCAACATTCCAGGAAGACTACAACAACAAGTTGACTCACCGACCAGCGAAGTTCCTGAAAAAAATAACATATCAACCACATTCTTGAGGAATACCAAAACGTATTTTAAGAGACGAATGGAGTACCTCTGCATTTCCAGTTAAAATAATCCATTGAACTTGTTCCTGGTTCTACATTACCTAATGCGTATGTTTACAGAAGATGCATTCTCAAGAACGAAGAAATTTGCAAGCAAATCCAGGATTTGATTGACAAGGGTCATATCCACCCCATCTCCTCCCCTTGTGGAATTATAGTCATCCTAGTCCCAAAGAAATACGAACTTGGCACATGTGCATCGACTATCGGGCTCTCAACAAAATTTCAGTAAAGAACATATACCCTCTTCTACGAATAGATGAACTCATCGATAGTCTAAAAGGCGTTAAGTTCTTTAAAAAAATCAACCTTAAGTCGGGATATCATTAAATTTTGATCAAGTCCACTGATGGATGGAAAATGACTTTCAAGACCAAGGAAGGATTGTTTGAATTGTTAGTCATGTCTTTCGGCTTAACCAATGCACATGCACCTTCATAAGATATATGGATGACCTTCTACGACATTTCATCGGTAGGCATGTCATTGTCTATCTTGACGATATCCTGATTTTCAGTCAGTCATGGGAAGAACATGTCAAACAACTTTGACAAGTCTTCGACACTCTCCAACAATATCGACTATATCTGAACATGGACAAATGCTCATTTGTGATGACCAGAATCAAGTATTTGGGGTATGTAACCGACTCTCCATGCATTCATGTTGACCCATAAAAAGTATAGATCCTCAAATATTGGCCCATTCCTCAAAACATTCATGAACTAAGAATTTTTCTTGGTTTGGTGAATTTCTACCATTGGTTCATACTTGGTTTCAGCCACATCGCATGGCCTTTGAATCAGTTGACTAAAGGAAATGGGAAAATTGTCTTTAAATGGACACCGACACAACAACAAGATTTCGAACAACTCAAAAACAAGATTTGTACTGCACCAGTACTTGTGTTACCTGATTTTCATTAGCCCTTTGAGATTAAGATAGATGCATTGGACTATGCTCTCAGTGCAGTGATCACTCAATCGGGTCACCCAGTCACATTTCATTCCGAGAATTTCAACGACACTTTTAGAAGATATTTGACGTATGAAAAAGAACTATATGCCATTGTGCAAGATCTTAGGTAATGGAGACACTACATGCTTGGCAAGGAAACGATCATCCTCACCGACCATAAACCTTTGGATTTTGCTTCATCCCAGTCGAAACTACAGACAACTTGACAACTCAAGTGGATTAATTACCTGCAACAATTTCAGTTGGCAATTAAGTATCAGAAATGAAAATCCACTACTGCAGCCAATTGTCCCATTCGACCGCCCATTACTCTAATATCTACAATGGTTAGTATGCATGGTTACAACACAACTACTTGGACACAATCATATTCGATATACTACGACTTCTTCATAGTTTATCAACAACTTTAGACCGACACGTTGTCTACTATCGACTACTTCCTAAAGCATACCTTGCTATACAAGCTTGGACAACTTTGTGTATCGGCTAGTGAGAACCGACATAAGCTCATTTGGGATGCGCACTAGAAAAATACTGAGGGAAATTTTGGATTCTCAAAAACACTTGTTCTCCTCCAAAGTATTTTTAGTGGCCTTCACTTAAATCTAACATCAACAAGCACATTCGATCATGCGTATTTTGTTCCATTGCTAAATCGTCGAATTGACGACAAGGACTATACACACCACTACTAGTTCCTAGTCGAACATGGGAATCTATTTCTATGGACTACTTGATGGGATATCCTACTACCAAACATCAACATGACGCGATCTTTGTAGTAGTCGACATATTTTCAAAGATGGCTATACTTATACAATGCAAGAAGACTATGACAACATAACAAACTGCTCAACTCTTCTTTGAACATGTGTGGAAACATTATGGCCTCTTGACAACCATTATTTTTGACATAGATGCTATATATATCAACACCTTTTGGTAAATTCTCTGGCAATAGCTTGACATGAGACTTTCTTTGTTGACAACCTTCCATCTGTAGATAGACAGACAAATAGAAGTTGTAAATCACTTGGTAGTACAACTGCTTCGCATGTACAACCAAAAGCATCGTCGAACAAGGGATCACAACCTTCCATACATACAACATAGCTACAATCGTGCTCAACACAGTTCTATGGGAAAGAGTCCATTTGAGATTTGTTACGAATTTCAACCATCAATGTCTATCGACTTGATTAGTTCCTCGACACAGCCGAATGACACCGAATTTGAAGGATGAAAAGTGGATAAATCATTAAAATTATGAGATCAAATCTGCAATATCCAGAAGCAAGCACATGAGATGTTTTAACGAGCTAATGGAAAAGCTAAGGCCTGAAACGTCAAGCATCGTATTCCTCATTCATTCCAAATTGGGGATCATGTTTGGTTACATATAAAGAAGGAGTGCTTTACTGGTCCATACAAAAATATGAAACCTTTGTGATATGGTCCATAGAGTATCCTTAAACAGATTGGATATTTTTTTTTTTAGCTCGACAATCCTACATGCCTTGCCTACATCCAGTATTCAATGTATATCTACTTCGACTATACCATGCACCATTGTTGGAACAGAACGACTTGCATGAAATGGAACTCGAAGACATACATCCAAATGTTTAGGAACCTCTTCTTTGTGACACCATTATGGGACGACGCATATGCCATACAAGGACTAAATCCATTCCCTTGTTTTAAGTAGATAAATCTAGACAAATTCCCATGCAAGGAAAATGGTACACTGCTACTGAAGCAGCCAACAAGTTTCCTCACCTGAACGAATACACAATGGAGACCATTGTTTCTTAAGGAAGGAGGAATGATCCAACCAACAGTTGGCATGTTGTCAAACATCAACAAATTCTAGCACTTTGACGCACTCTCGATGATGATCTCAGAGTGAGATCGAAACGTCGAGCCTTAAAAAGTATTAATGCAGTTTCCTCCTTACTCAAATACTTTGACTACTTCGATAGATTTGATAGGTTCAACAACGGCTTCGACAAGTCTGAACCTACATCCAGTATTCAAGGTAGATCTACTTCAGCCATACCATGCACCATTGTTGGAACATAATGACTTGCAGGAAACAGAACTCGAAGACATCCATCCAAATGTTCAGGAACCTCTTCTTTGTGACACCATTGTGGGATGACGCATAATCCATACAAGGATGAACTCCATTCCCTTTTTTCAAGTGGATAAAGCTAGACAAATTCCTACACAAGGAAAATGGTACACTGCTACTGAAGTAGCCAACAAGTTTCCTCACCTGAACGAATACACAATGGAGACTGTTGTTTCTTAAGGAAGGAGGAATGATCCAACCAACAGTTGGCATGTTGTCGAACATCAACAAAGTCTAGCACTTCGACTACTTTGACTACTTTGACTGCTTTGACAGGTTCAATAGTGGCTTCGACACAACCAACCTCGACAAACCTCGACAAGTTTTGCGCTCGACATATATTGACAGAATTTATTTGTCTTCCAGTCAGCCTCGACAGTTGAACTTCCGAATCATTATAACTTCTTGTAACTGAACGTTATGGGTAGTCACCCAAGAATCTCATCATTCTATATAAACATGTACATTATTGTAACAATCAACCAACCCTTCATAGAGAAGAAGTAATAATAGAAATTGGTTCGAATTATTGCATATTGTCTATGCGCATACTTTATGTCAATATAGTGTTTCCTACTTCAATTTTTTATTTCTCTATGATTCTGCCATAACGGTGCTTGAAACATTCAGTCGACTGTTGTCCCCAACATGCACCTGGGCACTACCTGGATCAACATAGGTAACCTGGGTGAAAACCCCGATTTTTACCTCGACCATGGATAGGTTTCAATACTTTTAGCTTTGGGTTCATGTCACACTTTTTCACTATAAAAGAACAATGCAACATCATGAAATTTCCCAATAAATCTATGAAATTGCAGAAAAAAATAGTTCTTCCTATGAACTGAGACAATTTCCCAGTTTTTCTTTTGTGATCCAGTTTTGATTTGTAAATTAGGTTCATCCTTCTATTTTATTTTTATTACTAGATGTATTAGTTTTTTTTCTTCTTAGTGTGGATGATGTAGGCAAAGAAAATGTTGAAAATTTATAGTATATGTTGTCTTAAGGATCCCAAATTAGGATAGTTGTTAGTCTCTTTATTATTTCAACATTATAATTCAAAATTGATTGTGAGTTAACAGTTACATTTGTTGATAATTCATTTTTTATTGATTAAGAGTTATATTTATTTTACTTGCAAACACATAAGAATTGAATTTCCTCCTTTCGCTTGTTAGAAAGAGTTTTGCTAAGAAAAGACATCATTTGTATTATTAGTATTAGTTATCAATATTTGTTTCATCTCATTCATAGATTGCAATACTCTCTTACTGGTGTTTATTTGAATTGTTGTTAAAATTTTGAAAATTGTTCATTTACTTGTTTAGGAGATTCTTGATTTTGTTTGACACAAAATAGTTTATGTTTCTTAAGTACTGAACATTATCTTTATTTTGTTGCATTTTTTATTTTCAACATTTATTTTTCAAAGAAATGTATCTTTGGTTGTAAACACACACCACATCCTATATCAAACAACACTTGGTTCATGATGCCTAATTAAGCCTAAAATCAGCATATAACCTCACTCACTAAAACTCCTCATTTGTGGAACCAAATTTTTGTTATAGTTAAGTTTGGATAAATGGGATAAACATCAAAATAACTCCCCACAATAATTCACATCTAGAACTTAGTTATTGTCGTTTAGGAATCTTTAAAATCCTTGTTATCAGGTGTGGTTCAAAACTATCTCAAGAACATGCGTTTTTTGGAGTGGATAATTCCAAGGTTAGAACTGAAGGTTTGATTTCCCTTTAATACTAAATATCCTCCCCACAATTCGATTTTAGCATGAAGGAAAAGTACCCTATTGCACATACCCATGAGGAGGTAGCTTAGTTCCCAATTTATTAGGTAACTATTAGGTAACTACCTAGGTGGCTCTCAAAGATGAAGTGCACCTAAGATAGATATTTTTATACTGATTGGAGTTTCCCGCAATGTATTACACTATAAATATCTCATTCACACTTTCACTCACATTATTGGTGGAATTAACATCCCATCAAGTGAAGCTCTTAGAAGACCCTGTTTTAGCTTTCTAAATATTCCCAACTAGTGGAACTTTCTATATTACGTGTTGATGACGATTTGGAAAATATTTTATTTATTTTCACATTATTGCCTAGTTCTCATGTTAGGACTTGTGAGTATTTTATTTTATAGGGTATTCATTTTTTACATTATTTATTTACTTAATTAAATCACTTGTGTAAAATTATCAAAGCCACAAGATCATCAGGATGGATTGAACCTCTCAGTGAAAGAAGAATGAATGAAGAAGAATTTCAGTGCAAGAATTGTCAAACAATAATGGTGAAATTATTCAGAAAAGAGGAAAAAATTTGATAGCATAACCATAACTATGTAATCATTAAACTATATGTAATAAATCCATGATACAATAATAAGAATTTAAATCCTCTAGGAGTGATTCGAATTCCATGACTTATATTGACTCCAGATATCACTAATTGTGGAAAATCACCACTAGAGGGTTACTTGTGCAACTACGGACAACTGAAACACCTCACAATCAGTTAAATGACCAAGGTAGGTGATAAAAGGCACACAATCTCCTTAAACCATGAAAATATAGCACTATACTAATTGAATATGAACTGACTATAGCCCATCGGAGCATAAATCAATACGGACTAGGGTGAACTAATGGTGGGATTCCCATGACTCAGTGTGGGTTCCTAAAATATAGGGATTGGACTATGGAGCTCCTAAACACATGCATACTAGAACATAAAGTGGTAGGTGGTCCCTAGGCAACTTATCCATGGCACTAATGAAGTGGAAACATATTCCTAAGCTAGGAAATTGGAATTTAGACTATGGTGGACAAGGGAGGATTACAATAATTCTACTCCCCCCCCTTAATCCAAAATTGGCTAACCTAGGCCCTGGCGACTAAAAACAAATGTCACCCATAAAATGTAATACAAAAAGTAACTGCTCAATAAACCAAGGAAATGGGTAAAACCTCATGGGAACCCCCCCCCCCTCAAAATGAACAGTGAACTGGGAAAAAACTGAATCAAACCTTCACACCAAGAAGATACTTGATATAAAAAATATATTTTAAGTGAAATATTTTGTGAATATGTCTACAACCGTATTATCTGTGGGGCAATAATGCAAAATCATAGCCTTACTATGCGCTAGTTCCTGGATGTAGTGCATGTGGACTTCAATGTGTTTGGTCTGTTGCTTCTATACTGGATCACTGGAAATTTTAATTGCAGTTTTATTATCACAAATGTCTACTGAAGGAGAATTATTGTTGGCCACTTTTCCTAACTCGTGCGAACCAGGTTCTGTGCAGCCCGCCAACCCAACAAACACCCAAGATACCGACCTGACAGGGAAAGCCCCGTCGACGACACCCGCAAATCAGGCCCAGTCTCACCCAAGATATCTCTTCGATGGGTAACCGCCAGAACCATTTTTCCATGATTCGTTGAGGGATTATAGTCCCTTGGCGTGCGACCAAGGAGCTCGACCAAGTCACGAGGATGGAGTCATGTACGCTGAACTGTAGCGCACACCGCGCATATATTTTATTAACTACTAACAACGTGACATAGTTTCGGCCTTATTACTTTAAACATAACAGGATATAAACATAAGCTAACAGACAGGTGAAATATAACAGACGCACAACAACGATTGCGGCGTAAACATAAACTAATACCCGAAAGCAGTGCGTAATAACCTATTCATGCATTCAGACTTCTATTGACAGTGTGAAATTCATTCAATCATGATAGGACTTGCATCATAAACATAAACATAAACATAAACACCCCAAAACATACACATTCAATCATCAACACATAGGAGAGTTCATGTGGAAACCCATCCGGGAAAAACCACAAGGTGCTCTTCATCTGGCATGAGAAATATATGGCACCTTCAGCCTGCATTTGACCACAAACTGTCTTTGATCTAGCTTTCTGCTCAGACTCTTTCTTGCTCTCATGCTCTTTGTCTTATTTCTCCTAACTACTGCTACCCTCTACTGATCTGCACATAGCTTGGATAGACTCTTCTAGCATATGCACCTCTCTAACAAGGCTTCCCTTCTACTACACTACCTTTGACTACATCCTGCATACCTCCGACTAATATACCATTCATATCTCACAGCTTCGCTCCACTCCTTTAGACATCCTCCCACTACTAACTTATCAGAAGCATCTACAAACAACAGCAACCCACAATAACCGACGTAAAAGCAACAATCACCAAATCTCTAACTATTGAATCCCTCCTATTTATACTATTTTACATGACCACGCAGGGTCGACTGCATACAGGAAGTTCGTTAAATATCACCATCAGCCGCCCCTCAGGCTACAGCTGTGGCGATCATGACTTGACATGAGGCACTAACGACCTTACTTACAACATGTGTTCACTCATGTGGCATCCGCTGACTTAAGCCGACTTCAGCTCCCATGATCACCCTATCGCTTTCAGTCATTACTTTGCACTTGTGCTACTATTTTACCTTGTGGCATCGTCCTTCTACACAGTTTCCCTTTTCTGCATAGGTGACATATTTTGTGCATATTCCTTCTTCTCCGCATATTTCCTCTTCTACGCAGTTTTCTTTGTCTGCGCAGATTTCCTTGTCTGCGCAGATTTCTTCTATTCCTGCTGCGTGCTTCCGTTTCCTTGTTTGTGCTTGCACGGTGAATTTATTCTTGCGCGTTTCTTCATTTGCGCGCTTTCCCTAGGCCTAACAATTATGAATTCCAATATATATCAGAATCCCATGTGTCCAAACTACCTAAGCAGCTACAGTCATAGATCCCCAATACTCTGCTTCAACCGAAGAGAGAGCAAGAATTGCTTACTTCTTTCTTAACTAGTAGATTTCTCAAGATCCCAACATGAACAAAAAACCCGAAGTATATTTTCTGTCAATATTGTCTCCATCTCAGTTCGAGTTAGTAAATCCAACCATATTTAGATATGTACCAACAAAATAGTGAATCCCAAACTCTCTAGTACACTGCACATAATGCAATATGTGCTTTGATGCCTTCCAACGCAACTCATGTTGCTCTTGCATGAACCTAGAAACAACACTCACAACATATGACAAGTCTGGTCTTGAATGAGTAAGGTACAATAAGCTACCAATCAGTTATCTGTAAAGAGTACTATCAACCAAGGGTGTAGAACCACCTTCTTCTAATATGATGCCAAATAAGAAGGGGAAGGATCCCACGTTACAATCAATCATATGGAATATATTGAGAAAATCACCTATGTATCTGGACTGAGTAATCATGATCACCAAATATTTTTTATTCACTTTAAGGCCAATAAAATGCCTTAGCATCCTTATATTTTTCATGGAGAATTCCTTGCTCAAGGTTGACTTGATGTCCCTCAATCCAGCAGTTGAACCACCGGTAATGATCAAGTCATCCACATACAATACAATCAATAGTAAGTAACCTCCCTTAAGATGCATGTAGACATTGCAATCAAAATTGCACCGTTGGAACCTATGTGACAGTAAGAAGGCATCCATCTTAGCATACCATGCCCTTGGGGTTTGCTTGAGCCCGTACAGAGGTTTTCATAGTTTGAAAACAACGGAGGAATATTCAATGTACCACTCATGATATCTCATGTAAATATCTTCTTCCAAGTCACCATGGAGGAAGGAACTCTTCACATCCATGTGATGTAACTCCCATTTATTCGAAGTTGCAATGGCAAAAAACAACCTTATGGAATCCATTCTTGTAAAAGGAGTGAATGTTTCATTGTAGTCCAATCTAAGAACTTGTGAATACCCCTTTGAAACTAAATGAGACTTGTACTTGGTATTAGATCCATCTACGGCTAGTTTGATTTTATAGATCCATTTGCACTGAACAAGATTTCTCCATGGAGGTAAGGATACAAGATCCCTTTTCTCGTTGTTCTGTAGTGAATTATATTCATAATACATGGCTAGCTGCCACCTTGGATAATGGAAAGTCTCTTTGTTGTATTGAGGATCGGACCCTGGCAACATGTAGCACCTCTTTGGGAGAAGTGGATCAATATGACAAAGTGCAACGGTTCTCATCTTGAAAATGAGATTTGGTTCTCCTTTTGTCAAATGGATCCCCAACACAGTTCCCAGCAGTTTCCATGAGATTTTTATCCCATTTATGCCTTGGATTGGGAGTAGGATATGGATATGGCTCCAGATCTACTTGATCTTCATTCTCAATATCAAGATCTTGTTTTACTTTATCCTCATCTTCGAACTCTGAATATAAAACATCAGTAGAAACATCATCATATGTAAATGGAATCGATTGAGTATTTATACCTTCCTCTTCAATTGGTTATAGATCATGAAATGGATCTTCATTCAACATGACATTCCTCTCTATGAAGCATCTTATAGTTTCAATCTCCATCAACTTGTAAGGTTTTGCATCATCTGCATATCCTGGCAGAATGCATTCACTTCTTTGAGGTTGGAAGGATTTCCTCTTGTTAGATGGAATTCTAGCTCATGCTTTGGAGCCAAAAAACCTCATATGTGAGACATTAGGCTTATGACCCATTAGTGCTTCAAATGGAGTGAACCCAACTGACTTGTGAGGTGCTCTGTTTTGTATGTTGGAAACACGGTTTAGTGATTCACCCCATAGGTAAGGTGGAAGATCTCTTGCTTCAAGAAGGCAGGTAGCCATCTCTTTAAAATATTTGTTCTTCCTCTTAGGTACACCATTTTGGTGTGGTGTGTATGGGACTGAATGTTGCATATGAATACCTTTTGAAGCACACATCTGCTGAAAATATCTTTTTATGTACTCTTATCCATTGTCTGATATGAGTGCTTTGATATTCTTCCCAATATTGTTCTCAGCTAAGGACTTGAAAACTTTGAAGGTTTCAAACACCTCAGACTTATGCTTAATAAAGTAGATCCAACAATACCTTGAGTAGTCATCAATGAAGGTCATAAAGTATATGGATCCATTCATGTATCTTGTAGGAATTGGTCCAGAAAAATCACTATGTACAAAATCAATTGTAGGGGCAACACTTCTTGCCTTCCCAACTTCATACCTTCTCTTTGGGAGCTTATTTACCAAGCAACCATTATAGACAACTTTATAGGACTTGTTGAAAGGAAATTACTCAACTATCTCTTCACATTAGAGGAAATTTCAATTTAAAATGGGCCTTTCAAAAATTATACAAATTCCATGTCATCATGTATTAGCTAATCAAAATGCTTTACAATTCAAAAAGGGGGCACCTCTTAAACAATTTTTTAATATAAATTTGGGGATAGGTATCATAAAAAAAACTACTTTTTTTGTTCTTATTTTCGACACATCTCTTTGTTTTTTTACTCAAATTTCGATCGGGAGAGATCATTGGATGCGGAATTAAATTTTGCATCCAATGAGTACCCACTCGGCATACTTTTGTGTTAAATTTTCATATGCTTAGCTAAGACATCAGTATATCATTTCATTTTTTTCATAACAAAAGCATATAAATAGGATCACTGAAAGAAACAGTATCACAAGAACAACACAGATTTATCCTGGGAAAACCCTAAAGGGAAAAACCCAGCAAAAGCTTCCTCAATATAGATGCCCCAAAAAGGTAAAAGATAAAACGAACAGGGAGATCAAAAACCTGATCCTCCTCCTTCTCCAGCTACTTCTCTCCTCCACAAGTGCGCTACATAAGTGAGTGTGTGTATCTCAAATGAGGAGCACTACACCTCTATTTATATTCATCCGTTCACTTAAGTTAACTCATTTGACATGTAGGCTCGAGTTACACATGTAGGCTCAAGTAACCACACTGGGGTGCTGATGACCCACCTTTACAATTAGAGGGGACTACCTCATGACTCTTATTAGTTCTTCCGATTAGGAGCATCGAGGTACAATGTAATACAAGTGGTTCTCTCGGTAGGACCATCGGGGACCACAAAAAGATACATATAGAATATTCTTCGAAGTTACAATATTTCAACACTCCCCCTTAACGAGAAGGTTATTCTACAACAACATCAACAACAACAAGAGTAGAGATAGGGGACGTCATCAATCATCAGTAGGGTAACACATCTATAAATCATTGGAAGCTTTTCAACATCATGTAGTCTTCATCTTCAATCTTCAGTCTTCATCATGAGCAACATCTTCAGTCTTTGATCCGCAACATCTTCAGCATTTTGATCTTTCAATTAGTAACGACATCTTCAGCACTTGGACCTTTTGATCAGCAACATCTTCAGCACTTTGACTATTCAATCAGCAACAACATCTTCAACATTTTGACCTTTCGATCAGCAACATCTTCAGCACTTTGACTTTTCGATCAGCAACAACATCTTTAGCATTTTGACCTTTCCATTAGCAACATATTCATCACTTTGACTTTTCGATCAACAACAACATATTCAGCACCTTGACCTTTCGATCAGTATCCAACTATACCATACTTATTATGTTTGGAAGAGAGAGAGTCAGATATGTTTGTGTCAATATATGAATATTATGCTTATAATGAGATGACAAAACTTGCTTGACTAACCCCAGATTACTATCCTGCAAAATCGCAAATATACTTGATTGTCAGTTGATCCTTTAAAACATAAACATAGCTTTCATGTTCCCTCAACAATGATCTAGTGTATGACGAATAGATAAAAGAGCAATATAAGAAAACAATACGAGAGAACACTCAATAGAAACAAAGGTTGTAGGATATAATAACTTTCTTATTTGTCCCATTAAATAACTTTCAGTAAATAGCGACACTAATTCCTCAAGGTGAAATGAAAAAAGATAGAGATCCCACACTCTTGAAATTCTTCGTGTTCATGTTGACAAAATATTCCGATACATAAATTTTCCCAATACTATAGTTGTTTGCTAAATCAATGTAGGGTTGCAGACAGAACATAAATAAAGGTCAGAAATAATAATTCAGAAATTTTATTTTGCTTGTTCTGCACAAAACAAATTAGGATTAGAAGCCATGGCATAGAACAATCACATTATGTATCGATAGACCATGGGAGTCAAAAACAGGTTAAAATTCACCACACACTTGAAATTGGATACATAGAAGATAATTAACCTGGTTTCAAGTACTCAAGCAGATTAACTGATCAAAAAAATTGGTATGTTGGTTTCTAGTTATGCACAAAAATGTATAAGATGGCTTGATTATCTAGGAATCAAAACCGACAACACTACATCGTGGATTGGGATTAATAGGTTTCTCTCGTCTGTATCAACAGATGATCACGCAAAGTATGTAGATTTTTAACATTTTAGAGACGGGAAATTAAGATCGGACTTATTAAGGGTGATAGGATAAAAAATTAAACCAGTCCTTATTTACTGGAGGAAAACACAAATGTGCTCAACCTTGTTCATAGTTTGGGTAATTAGGTCACCTACATAAATGTAGAAATCGATGTAGCACTTAATTTTTCAAAAACTTAAATGATATCATGAGTAGGAATTGGACCTCGTGTACTAAGAAAAATATTAACGAACTCAGATCATAAAGTTCAACTTAAATCATAGTATGTGGTACTAGGCAGTCTTCAAAATAATGAAGAAACTTATTGATTAGGGAAGGATATTTTATTCCAGACTATTGTCCAAATACACTGCTATCTATAAAAAAAGGAAGGGGAAATAACTTCAGATCATGGTATGGTCACTAGCCAAACTTTACAGAATGTGGAAGTAAAATTTATTTGAGTATATTATTTTCGTCCAGGTTATTGTCTGAATTAGCTATGAATTGCACTGTTATAGAGAAACTGAATGGGGAAAACTAATTTACCAGTATTATGATCAGGGTCAGCTGGTAAATACACAAGTGTGGATGTTATTTTCGGTAGGAAGATAAAAGTCATAATTTTTTTACACAAGATGGGAAAGAAACCATAGAAGCCAAGGTTGATTTAGTAGCAAGAATATTGTAATATAAGTTGTGGTATAGATCAAGTCGTTAAAGAAATCCTTTCTCTCTCGGTTGCATCTTCTTGGCAGTTGCAGTCATTGGCGTCTGTTATAGGATATAATTTGTTGCTCCCTGAGATGAATATGACATGGAACCACTGCATACAGTGTTGTTTTTTCTTTCTCAATAATGGAAGCTTACAGTTTGTAAATATGCCGCGAAACAAGTAGATATGCAGAGGTTTAATGCCATCATTTTGTTTTTCCTAGTAGATATGTAAGAAAATTTGAACAGTACTTTAAAGCTTCACTTTTTTGGTAAAGAATATGGATTTCTCTTTGTATAGAAAATGCTAACATCATTTTGTTATCTCTGATGGACTGATCAAGGTGATGGAAGAGCAACTTGCAAATTTTTTTATCAATTGTGTGCAAGTTAGTTTCTTTGTAGCCAAAGCCAATATTTCTTCAACGGAGTAAAATACAAAACAATCATTCTGTATTCAAATTCTATGCACTGGTTCTGAAGTATAAACATTCTTTCCACTATAGGTTTTCAATTGTCGTGTATGTGGTGATCCTAACTCAGTTCTCTGTTTTGCCTTTGTAGAGTTTATTGATGAAAGTGAGTCTCACATTTCTGAATTTCATGAATGATCTGTTAATATTAAGAAAATATTTATTCAAAGTTAATTCTCAATTTCTTGTGTCCATTTGGATCTGCAGGTGCTGCAAGAAAAGCTCTGAGTCTTGCTGGGAATATGCTTGGATATTATCCAGTCACGGTCCTACCTTCTAAAACTGCAATTGCCCCAGTGAACCCCACATTTATTCCAAGGGTGAGAAATACTATTGACTTTTCTGTAATAGAGGCTCTATAGTGCAGTAGCATCCAAGACATATTGATCCTACCATCACCGTCTCTGTGATCCAGAAAAAATGTTTTAAACTTTAACCAAGGTCAAGTATAAGGTTAACATTATTAAATGTATCATGGTATGTAATATGGATCAATTTATTGATGGATAATGATGAAGTTATACACTGCTTATACTCCACTGAACCTCACATTTATTCCAAGGGGGATAAATACTGTTGACTTTCCTGGAATAGAGGTCCTATAATGGCAGTAGCATCCAAGACATATTGATTGTATTATTGTCTCTACCATCCAGAAAATTTTATATTTACATAGGTCACAGTTGAATATTAACATGATTAAATGAACCATGGTATGGAATATGGATCAAATGTTAGAGAGACACAATGATAAACTAGGGTACATGGTTTCCATTTTAAATGGAAACTTAAAATTGCAATTGCTCATGTGAACCCCACATTTCTTCTGAGGGAGAGAAATATTGTTGATTAATTACGGTTGGTGGGTTTAGTGTATCTCTGGTTTTATATTTTTGTAAAACAGTTTGCATACACACAAAATTTTGGCATCCAAGAATAATATATTGCACCCAATCATCAAAAAAAGATTACATGTCAAGAAAATAGCAGAAATAATTCTAGACTTTTATGACAGCCTTTAAAAACTTAGAATTAACAATTTGATTTCTTGTATGCTCTGACCTGTAGGTTACTATTGATACCCAAAGCCTCTTTCAGCTACAGAGTTCTCCTTATAGTTCAATTTCGCTTGTTATTGTAACTAAAAAACTGCGGGGTAAAGAGAATGCCACCAGCTCTCTTTCTCAGTCCATTTGTGAACAAATAACAGTGGTATATCAGTGTTTTTGTGGCTATCTTTAGCACAAGGGAATGCACCCCCTTGGCCACAATATCTATGTAAAGGTTTAGTTCTTATTTAACAAAGGTCATGATTTAGATGCCCTAGAATTGGATGTTATGCCCCCTCTAACTTCTCAGACCATTCCCTCGTAGCAATGGATACTCCCTCCTCAAAGTCCAATGATGAATATGATGTGCAAGTTATCCCCTCCAATAGACCTACACAACTCTGAAGATGCCCTCTTCCTGGCTTCCTATAGTGATCATTTTTGCAATAAAAAAGATTATATATTCAGTCCTTAGTACACTATTTTTTAACAGAAATACTAGGCACTAAGATCAGCTCTGTTCTTGCTAAGAATTGATAGAGAACATAGTTATAGTGGGCCCTAATTGACAGTGAACACAGTTATCATTGGCCCTAGTGTCGAAGCTTCTCCACAAAGGGGTTGTGTCCTTCCCAAATGGAAAAATGCCCTCTATAGCAGCCACGAGTTGCTTTGAAGATGATACAAACTCCCTATTTCTCATACGATGAATTTCACTGGTGGACGTGAGAGTTGCACCCTCCTTCATAAGTAGTATCACACCCACGATTCTTTTATTGGATGGATCCTTCTCCTGAATGTTCAGATCTGTATATGAAACATTGGTAAATAATGGAGCCACAAAATAAATTGTTAAAAGATTTACCTTTTTCTTCAAACTGGTTTACTTTCTTCTTCAAACCGGTGTGACTCTTGTACAAGTGTTCCCTCCTTAAGTAAACCTCTATTCATGAGTCCCCACCATCTCAAATTTGCAAATAAGCTTGTGTCCAACCACGAAAATGAGGAAATGAGGTTGAGTGTTCGAGGTTGAGGGACCAAATGGCCTCTTTGAGTTCAAAGGCATCAAATGGTTGAGGTCTACGGTTCAAATAGAGGGTCTTTTTATTTTTTATTTTTATGTTTTAATTGTTTTTTATCTTGTTATCATGTTGTTTTTTTATTTTTTTTGTAATTTGTAATGATAAACCTCATCATTGTTTCCATAATCTAAATTGTACTTTGACCTAGTTCATTAACATAATGCTATGAAGCTATTTTCACTTTTACTTAATACTCATATGGTCATGTTTGTAGGAGGTTTCATTATTCTCTCTACTGGGTGAAATCCTTCTTTGTTAGATTTTTAGATATTACTATTGATACATAAAAAATAGTAATGTGTTTGGCTTTATGACTCTCTTTTTCTAATGCACATTAGGGGGCATCTATTAACATGCCATTTTTCTAGTTTTAGACCATTGTGTTGATTCCTAAAGACATCATAATGTGGATTGTGAAAAAATGTACCAAACATTTCAAAACTTTCAAAAATACTTGATTTTCCTTATCGAAAAATTCATACATTTCTATAAAATCGGAGATAACATCACTCATAATGACCTATTATCTATGCTTAGCCAAAAAAAAATGTCAATATTGATAAAAACATAGTTGTCATCTTCTTTAGTCAAATTTGATCACTATAGGAGTGCCAAAAACGAAAGTGTTCCAATATTCCTAAAGTTATGGACAATAATAATTATAAGACAAAAACCTGAGTTTTGAATTATGTCTATTTAAGGAATGATTAGACTGCTACATGATGGAATATTGTAGTTCAATTATTAATAAAATAATAACGTCTATATCCAAGTTAGTAGGTCGAGTCTAAATAGGAGTAAGTTTTAGAAAATTAGGTAGATAATGAAAATTTAATTTTTTCTTCTTCTATATATCGTGCCATTGTTTGAGTAAATGATGTTGAGAGATAGATAATGTTGTGCTCATGTAGTGTTGTATCATCGTACTAAAATGGTGTAGTAGTTTTTACAAGGTGCACAATATTCAAATTTAGGTAAAAGGGTGAAAGTCCCATAAGGTATAACAAGCATGGGGAAACGGTAGAATCCTAGTCAATGTCACCACAACTAAGGAAAATGATCATTATGATGGCCCTTGGTGTAGGGATATGGATTTCTACCCTAGTAGATGACATTCAGATGGAGATAACAACTTCTATGTTATTGGAGCCTTAATCTTATGGGATATAAATCCAGGGTATGATCATGGAGAAATTATATTGATGAGTATTGAGCTTGGTGTGGTTCCTTGGTCAGAACAGAAATTGGTTATTTTATCTGTGATGTTCCATGATGTTCTTGATGCTAGTGATGGTCATGCAAGAGTTGAATACATAGAGTTTCAAGATTCACACCCTATGATGGACATGTAGGATTAGTTGATTAAAATTAATGAACTAAGAACAAACTATATGGTGTTATATACAAGAACAATCCTTGATAGAATGTGATTGATGAAGAATCCAGACATGTCGGTCCCTAGACCTTCGAAGAACCTAATAAGGCATGTTATTGTTCACTTTTGATGTAAAGTAAAGTAGAGGAGTTTGAAATTCTAGTGCAGGCTCTAACAAATGCATCTTCGACGCCACCATTAGTCCAAATATTTGCAATCTTATGTTAATCCAACTATTTGCAATATTTTATCATTTTACTATGCTCTACCTTGTGGATTTGATCCCTTCGCCCCATTGGTCACTTTGGTATCCACGTCACCATTGTGATTGGTATCTTTCTTGATATAGGTTACATGCTTGAAGGGTCATGTGAGGATGGAATAGTTGAACCTAACTTAGGAGGAAGAGGTATCACAAATATTGGAATGGAGACGATATCCTTCTTGTAGGCCAACGATTCCATGTGCAAAGGATTTTATGATGGCTTGGGGCCCACACATATTCCATGAGTCCTGGAGGAAAATTTTATGGATTCAAACTCTATATTTTGATCTTGGACTATGTCTAATGTCATGATAACCATCCTTGATGTGCCAAACTCAAAATGGCATGTTAATTCTCAAAATGATGGGCATATCTCCCATCCAAAGTGCTAGTGCTTCCTCAAAGGGTTTGTTCGAAGCATATCCCCTAGTCATTTCATTTCATAACAAGACATTTTGGTGGCATATTCTTTTAAATATCAGGCATGCATCATCCATTCTCCCACAGGAAACATACAAGTTCAAAAGTTTGATTTTCAAACTAGTTTCTTGCTCGATTCCATTTGTGAGCATGTCGGTAGGGAGCTAATTGACATTAGATCTGCCAACTATCACAAAGAGAAAAAAAACTTGGATCTTCGAACTATACGACAACCAGTTTTTCTCCAGTCCATGAAATTATCATATTTGTTTGGCAGGACCCTACAAAAAGCATAGCCAAACAATGGATTATGGGTTAATCTTAGTAAAAATCAGGTTTATGTTTCAAATAGTGACTGTCATCATATTGCTTCCAACTGCAGACTCAAAATCAAACATAAAAGTTTCCATTGAACCTCCCATTAGCCATTGAGGTGCACACCTTGTACAATAAACACAAGTCCACCAAATCAGTTGACTTCTAATTGCAAACCTAGCTCCAACTATGGACCTAGAAGGAGGTTGTTGTGTCACTATAGGTCAACGACTCACCTAGCCCATATAAATGATAAAAAATCTCCTTCCCATCTTCATATCCCAAAAAAAAGAACAACAAATAAACTACGACTCCAAGGCTGAAGGGATACATAGAATACATCTCGGGCTGAAAAGCCTTGTCACAACATTATATGGTTGAAGAAAGATGATCTTGAATTTGTGGCAACTAGTGCTAAACTCTATGTTCTATGTTTTACAATATTCTCTTATATATTGTGATCCTTTTTTTCTAAGCACCAATGGCATAGCATGCATGGAGCCAATAAGATTAAGGTGTGCCACCATGCTAACTATTTTGTTGTAAATTACGTATAAATTTTCCAGTTCAAGGAAATTATTGTATGATTTAAAAGAAAAACAACCAGAAAAATGCATCATAGGCTCTAGCAAGCCATTTATCCATGGAACTCCCAAATTTGATTATTTGATACACTGTAGATGCTATATAAAAACAAGTTGCTATGGCAGGAACATGACAGATTCCCTCCTGGAAAAGTTTTGGAAAGTTCCAGCCAAAAAATTGTTGGGATAAACAATGTACATTTATTATTAAAGAAAGATATATTTCATATTCAAACTTAAGTTTTATTATTTAAAAACGCAATAATGACAAACTTATTGCACATAAAGCCATCAACTTCTCATGCTTAGCTTTTTCAAGTGATACATAAAACTTTAGACAAATTGGGGTTTTGTTAGCATAATTGAAAGTTTTAAATGTTGTGATTACTTGCAGGCTGCAAGAAAGGTTTCCCTGGTTAGTACCTTAGTCACAACACGCCTTGAATTTACAAAGTGTTTATAACTTCATATGTTTTGAGTTGACACCTAACTCCATGTCTTTGTGTTGATACTTCTCTCTTGTTTATTCAATGTTCATTTTAATAAATATCACATTCATTTCTGACTGATTTAGTGAGTTTCATTCATAATTTCTTTAAAAAAAATATTTTATTTTGAAGTTAAAACATGCATACACAAGTTTTTAGTGTAAAGAACGACACACATTTGGGTAGGGTACCCAAGAAAATTAGTTTTCAACCCAGAGATGTCTGAACAATAGGTCCATATTTCATATAGTATTGTCATGACATGTTGCATATATGTGTTTGATATGCTCTTGATGGAATATAGATAATATATGGATGGATGCTAAGACTATGTCATTATATAAAATTGATATTGATTATTGTTGACTATCGAACTAAATTTAACTTGTAGGAAATATCCATAGGAGGACGTTGATGTGACTTGCTTTCATGACAAGTAATGAAGTATGCATATCCTTTTTATGATTAGAGGGAGCTAAGTGCTGAGGTATAAGAGATTTTTTTCTACAAGTGTGATTTGGTGGAAATGTCAAGGTTGATAAAACTAAGCACGATCCTTGGGGATCATTCCATATGTATAGGTTGGAATTGAAGGTACTGAGCCATAAAATTTACCACTAATACTCATGGACAATGCATGGGATATTTAACCACCATGCAAATCTATCAAAGCGTATGTGGCCCCACTCCCACCCCACCTTATCCCACCCCCCCTTATCCGCATGGGACTATTTTGCAATTCGTTGATGGAATTTTGTCCTCAAAATGTGGAGATGTTGGGGTTTCCTCTATAGTCAAAGACACTCCTACATCTCGTGACCTGATATTTTCCAACAAAACAAAGATATCTGATAAAATCTATCAAAGTCCGTCACCTGGATTTTCAGCAGTTAAAATGAAAAATAATACTCAAACATGTCAAATAAAGGGCATTTCACATAACAAATGAAACTGCTTTAAACTTTAACAAAAATTTGACAAACCTCAAAATAATCATAAAAAATTGAACCAATTATTCTGAATCTTTAACGAAAAATCCACCAATGCCATAAAACTTGAGCAACTAACTGCTTTTTTCCTTTAGAGATGTCCACTTATAAGGCCAAATATGTAAAAACATTTGATCCACTTCTTCAAAGTAACACTATGGGAATTATTGAAATGCTTGTTTCTTCATTTCATTTTAAACCAAGACCAAAATGTCCTTAAGAGTACAAAGAAATTTAGCTTTCGTGTTAAGATTGATATCCACTTCTTATGCCTTGGATGTTCTTGGTAAAAATGAGGGTATGGATGGGGGGGTTGTCCAAAAAAACCTTGTAGGGTGACACTTTGGTAGCACCATGATGGTGGCATTGTACTACCTTTCTACAAGGGGGGTGTAGAGCTGATGGGGGAACTACTAAACCCAATGGCCATATCAGTCGATGTAAAACCCAATGGCTAACAATATTTTTATGGTCAACACCTCACAACCTCTATTACTTGTTATTAACTCCAATATCCCATGTTTTACAGTATCCAGAAGTACTATGACATGTATCATCATTGTGGACATCGACATTGTCATCATCATCATCATCAATTCCATATGGTACATTAACATCATCCTCATTATCTCCATCATCGTTAGCATTAAGTACATCATCAACAAAATCATCGTCATTATTTTCATTATGGTCACGTATATTCCATTAGTGTTCTTAATCACTCATCGACATTAGGATTCATGTCATGTAATTGTTAAGGTCATTTATATATCGTTACAGACATTTCGATGATAATAGTATTGTTTAGATTTCATTACAAACATTTAGGTGCCAGTAGAATCAATTAGGATCCAAAAGTGATACCACATGCATAATCATCGCTGACATACATATCCACATCGTCGTCATCATCATACAATAAATCAACATCATTTTCATCATCCTAGTCATCATCAATGTCATCATCAATATAATTTCGATAATAACGAGCAAGGAGCCATACTACCTAAGAAGAACAGAGATATAGTATTATACTTATCAAATGATATCCATACGCTCCATCATAATTATCATAATGCATCATCGTCATGTTGTTAGGGCCAATCCTATGCCATCAGGGTCTATCAATGATGTTGGGGACACTCAAATGCAATTAGATCAAGTTAGGTGACATTAAGTTGATTTACCCCTCATTAGGATTAATCAAGATCCAAAAGTGCCATGATTACGATCATTTAGGTGCCACTATGATAAATCAAGATCCAAAATTACTATCACAGGAATCATGATCATTTCCATTGACATCGATATATATGACGTTATGTCAAACATTTTCCGAACACAATTCCTAGCTCTAAACCTAGTGCAATTCCTAGCGCAGTTCCTTTCAAAATTTATGGCATTATTCCAAGCGCTATACCTGGATCTATACTTGGCGCTACGTTGGATGTTTTCTAGGCACAATTCCAGGCTCTGTACTTGACGCTATGTTGAATGTTTTTCCTACCGAAATTCATGGCGCACTTTCTGTCGCTAACCCTGGATTAATATATGGTGTTACGCTATTCGAGATGTTTTTGGAGGCTATTCTTGGCATTATATGGGATGCTTTTGTGGACGCTAATTGGGATGTTAATTGGGATGCTAATTATCATCCAAAATAGCGCCAACTTTTACAAAGGGACGATAATTGGGATGCTAATTGGGACGCTAATTGGGATTCTATTTGGGACACTAATTGGGATGTTAATTGGGATTCTAATTAGCATCCAAAATCGCACCAAATTTTAAAAAGGGACGCTAATTGGGCTGATGTTTGGGACGCTAATTGGGAAACTAATGAGAACGCTAATTGGGAGGCTAATTGGGATGCTAATTAGCATATAAAATAGCGCCACCTTTTAAAAAGAGAGGCAAATAATTCCATTAAAAGTGCCATCCTGTGGAAAAGTGTCCACTTTGTCCAAAAAATGATGAAAAATACACTAAAAGTGATAGTGTATGCTAAAAAGGAAGCTAAAAGAGATGCTAATCATAGGGTTTTATTGTAGTGGAGTTTTCAACTGGTCGAGGGTCTTCTTCATGCATGAGTCTTTTGGATGAAAACCCCACATACAATAGGGACACATTTTATTTTCAAACTTTGTATTCTTCTTGGAGCCTGAAGCTCCTTGGGAATTCTTTTGATTCTCTTTAGGCTTCGAATCATATTCTTTCAGCTCCTTCCCCTTAGGAATCCCTTTAGCTTGCGCTTTAGTAGAGTCTGTCACTAGGAGATATTGGTTTTTGGAAGTCTGGATGACTCCCATCTGGACCAAATTCTCTTGATCCTGTAGTAAGGACTCGATAAAGGAATCAAGTGAGGGCATCTTCCAGTTGGGAATGGAAGCTCTTCCGAAATGGAAGATAGAGACAAATACAGAATACTTTGGGCCTAGTTTGATGAGTATGAAGAGAACATGTTTCTCATCCTTTCTTTCTATTCTGAAGTGTCTACATTGAAGTGCAAGAGACTTGAACTTTGTAAATAATTGTTGAATGGTCTTGAAACTGCTTGGTTGTAAGGCTATCAACTCGTTCTCCAAAAGGTGTCCCTAAAGCTCGTATTTATTGCCAAACAAGGATTCAAGATTCTCCCAAGATTCTTTTGGAGTCCTCAAACCTTCAAGGTGAAATTGTGGAAATTGAACCTAGGTGTTAGAACAATTACACTCATAAAAATTGCCAATTACACATGCAAATTACACACAAAGGAGACTGAATATGGAGCAGAACACTAATCTGTATTGAATAAGTGTACAATAGCAAACCTTGTGAATTCATAGGCTGCCACAATAAATAATTACATGAGATATTTGAATGCATTGGGATGCCATTCGAATTAGTCAAAAGTAGGCTTACTAAATCTAGTCAAATCCCCCATAGGTGCATAAAGCAGTTTCCAAATCTGCCTAGGATCTCACGAATTGGAAAAATAAATTAGGAAAGCTAATAGGTGATGGAAGTACAACTCATACATGCTTTTATTAGGATAAAAGAGAGGAGGATGATGAGGGCAAAAAACAAGTCAACTTCGCCTAGTCATACTTTCCCAATTGCCTTAAAACTCAGTAAAAGCAACAATAAAGCAGAAAAAGTAGATATGCGCTAGGGAGTTTCAGGAATAAAGTAGAATTGATTCCAAGAGGTTTTCCAAGCACTCCATGACTCATTTTTATCAAGTTTTACCATCTAGGACATGTGGAGGACAACTTGCATAGAGTGGAATATGGAAACTAGGAAAATAAGACAAAAATGGATTAATTAATGTCTAAGGTAGCTAACTATGGGTTGATTATTCTAAAACCCCCCATTAAGCTTGACTTATGAGTAAAATATCACAAAATTATAGGGCCTAGCAACAAGGCTTAGTCACCCTTTACATACTGCATGTTCATTTAAACAAGGAAAGAGGCAAAAACCTAGTGGGAAAAATCCTCCCTTAAACATGGACAGTAAAACAAAATTTGAAAATATTGTCATCAATCATGCTTCATAGCATGATCAGAAATCCCCAGCAGTGATTTGAGATTGCTGAAAGTATTCTCACAAAAAACTTTGGTGAAGATGTCTGCTACTTGTTCTAAAGATGAACAGAAGAGTAGGTGAATGGTGCCATCATGCACAAGTTGTCTGATGTAGTGCATATGGATCTCAATGTGTTTGGTTCTCTGTCTCTGAACTAGATCATTGCATATTCGAATAGTACTCTGATTATCACAATATATAGTAGTTGAGTATTCTGATTCGAAGCCACACTCACCAAGTAACCCCTGCAACCATAAACATTGAGCTGTTGCATTTACAACTCCTATGTACTCTGCTTCTGTAGATGAGAGTGCAATGGCACTCTGTTTCTTGCTTGACCAGTTGATTGGTCCTTCAGCAAGCATGAACACATATCCTGATGTTGACTTTTGATCTATGTTTTCACCTTCCCAATCACTGTCAATAAACCCAATCAAATCAAGATCAGATTTATCTTTGTAGAAGATCCCATGAGTCCTTGTTCCCTGAACAAAGTTAAGGATCATTTTGGCTGCTCTCCAATGGATCTCATGAGGTTGATCCATGCATCTTGAAGCCACACTTACTGCATAAGAAATATCAGTTCGAGTATGTGTAAGGTACAACAAACACCCAATCAGTTGCCTATACAGTGTATTATTTACCATAGGAGAAGAACCTGCTTCTTCAAGCTTAACTCCTGAAAGGAAGGGAGTCTTGCTTGGCTTGCAATATTTCATGTTGAAATTGTTCAACAAATGCAAAGCATACTTGGACTGATGTACTTTTATTCCATGTTTGTTTTGAGCAATCTCGAGACCCGAGAATTGGCTCAATAACCCCAAATCAGTCATAGAGAATGCATGATTCATTGCATCCTTCAAGGAGTCAATTTCATCCTTTGAGCTTCCTGTAATGAGAAGGTCATCCACATACAAAAAAATAATCATAAAATAACCATGAATCAACTTCAAATAAATATTAGGATTAGACTTGCATCGAACAAAACTCAATGATCGCAGAAAGCCATCAATCTTGGCATACTAAGCCCTGGGGGCTTGCTTAAGCCCATACAATGATTTCTTTAGCCTGCACACAAGAGATGGATTATTAACAAAGCCTTGAGGCTGCTGCATGTAAATCTATTCAGTAATATCTCCATTTAGGAAAGCACACTTCACATCCATGTGATGTACCTCCCATTGCTTCGAAGATGCAATGGCTAAGGCTAGCCTGATGGAGTCCATCTTTTCCACGGGTGCAAAGGTCTTATTGTAGTCTATACCATGTACCTGTGAGTATCCCTTGGCTACCAATATTGCCTTATATTTCAAAGGTGAACCATCAACAGCAAACTTAGTTTTGAAAACCCACTTACATTGAAATGGCTTCCTCCCTAGGGGAGGATCAACCAGCTTCCAAGTGTTGTTCTTCTGGGGTGAGCTGAATTATTCTTTCATGGTTGTTTGACATATTGGATCATGTGATAAATATTCATATGTTTTTGGGTATGATTCAACCATAATATATCATTTCTCTGCAAACAAAGGGTCTTTCATACACAGGGCACTCTCAAACTAAGATCTAGTCCTCCTAGAATCACTAGGATTTCCAGCTAGTTCCCCAGCTGCATGAATGGTCTTTGCTGCCCATTTTGGTCATGTAGGAATGTTAGTATCTGCAATTAAATCATCATTATTAGACATATTAGAATAAAAAAACTCATTTATCTCTTCACTTACATTCAGTGGTTCTAGTGGTGAAGAAGACTCTCCAATTACTTCAACTGTTGCTAAAGGCTCTTCTTGGATCTGAACACTCCTTTCAATGAAGGATTTGTTTGTGCTTAAATTGATTAGCTTTTACCCTTTTGAATCTTTAGAGTACCCAAAAAATAGACACTCTTGGCTTTGGGGTTGCAAATCCTTCCTCTTTTCTATTGGAATTCTAACCCAAGCCCTTGAGCCAAAAATCCTAAAATGGGTCACATCTGGCTTGTGCCCACTCCATGATTCGAAAGGAGTCATACCATCAAGATTTTTATGAGGCATTGTATTATAGATATAGGCTCCATAGTTTATATCTTCGGCCCAAAACTTTGGTGGAAAATTCTTAGCCTCCATCATGCAGGTTGCCATCTCTTTCAGTGATCTGTTCTTCCTCTCAGCAACACCATTTTGATGTGGTGTGTAAGGGATAGAATGCTGCATCTGAATACCTGCATCTGCACAATATTGAATGAACTCAGGCTTCACATACTCACCGCCATTTTCAGATCTGAGGACCTTGAGTTTCCTCCCAGACTGGTTTTCAACCAAAGCCTTAAATACTTTGAAGAGGCCAAAAACTTCAGACTTATGCTTCAGGAAGTAAACCCAGCAGTACCTGGAAAAGTCATCTATGAATGTCAATGCATATTTGGCCTGACTCATTGACATATGAGGAAATGGGCCAGCAACATCACTGTGGATCAACTCAAGAGGTGCAGAGGTTCTCTCATGACTAGCTTTCTCAAATTTATGCTCTGGGTGTTTTCCTAAGATGCAACATTGACAGACTCCTTTGGAAAACTTAATCTTTGGTAACCCTATGACCATTTATTTTTCACTAAGATCAAAAAGATACTTATAGTTAATATGGCCAAATATTCCATTCCAAAGCTTGCTTGCCTCATTAGCATGAATCATAAGAGCAGAGGGGTTTGAGTAGGGTAGGAAATGTGAGAACATGTATACCTTCGAAGTGTGATTTGCAACTCCTTTTGCAATGACTTTACCACTTGAGATCTCTATGATCTCAACTTCATCAGGGGAGAATATGACCTTATTTGGAGACCTTTTGTGGGTCATTTGATACACTGAAAAGAGGTTAGAGGCAAGACCTGGAACATACAATACATTGCTGAACTTACCATGGTCAAGATCAATCCTCCCTTTGCCCAAACTTTCAGTGAGATAGTCATCTCCCAGTACTATTGGTGGACCTTTCGACATGTCAAGTGAGGTGAATGCCTCCTTGGTCGAAACCATATGTCTTGAAACTCCAGGATCAATGATGAAACTAGGTGAGCTTGATGTGCCAGCAACCAATGCATGAACTCTCTCTCTTTCTTCTGAATTTGATCTTCCTTCCCTCTTCTTTGAGCTATCAGGAAGGGAGATGTCATTCTTCTCCAGGATTTGGGTCAGCATGTCAATTTGCTTCTTCATGTAGGATATTTCAGGATGATTACCCTTACTGCAGTATGCGCACTTGCTCATTTCTCATTTTTTCTTCTTCTTTTGGGGGTTCTTCTTGGAACCTTGGGGCTCCTCTGGATACTTGTTCTTGTCTCTCTTTTGCTCAGGTGTATTCTTAGCTTTCTTCTTGCCTTTTGAATCCACCCTTGAATCTCCAGCAACTAGAGCTTGGTATTTGGAAGGTTTGATGGTGCCCATCATCACCAGTTTATCTTGTTCTTGTGTGAGAGATTCCATGAACTTTGCAAGTTTAGGCATCTTCCAGGCTCGAGCTGTCAACTTGGTGGCATGGAAGGTCGAAACAAACATCGAATAATCAGGGCCAAGCTTCGAGGGTATGGCCAAAACTAGTTTCTCCTCCTTCTTTTCAATTCCACACTGTTTTAGCTGCAAAACAAGGGCTTTAAACTTGGAAAAATAGATTTGCAGGGATTCGAAGCTGATGGGACTCAAGAAGATCAATTCATTCTTGGTTTGATGTCCTCTCATATCATCTATTTTACCAAAAATCTCAACAATCTTCTCCCATACTTCATTTGGTGATGTCAATCCATCAAGATGGAAACGGAGGTCTCTGGATATGCTCAGACACAGGAGACCATAGGCCTCATCCCTCCTGTTGTGCCATTTAATTTTCTCTGCAACTGCATTGGGATCTGCTTCGGTTTCCATAGTCACTCTGTAGAGGCCCTTTTCTCTCAATAGTATCTCCATCTCTACTTTCCATTCAAAGAAATTAAATGGAGTCAAGATGATCTTCTGAGATTGATCCATAGCTCAGAAATTGTCCCTTCAGTCAGCAGAATGCTCCCAGTCAATGATGTCGAACCTACAATAACAATATGGAAGGACATAAATCACTCTACAAAGGTTCTCATACCATGTGGAAATTGAACCTAGGTGTTAGAACAATTACACTCACAAAAATTGCCAATTACACATGCAAATTACACACAAAGGAGACTGAATATGGAGCAGAACACTAATCTGTATTGAATAAGTGTACAATAGCCAACCTTGTGAAGTCATAGGCTGCCACAATAAATAATTACATGAGATATTTGAATGCATTTGGATGCCATTCGAATTAGTCAAAAGCATGCTTACTAAATCTAGTCAAATCCCCCATAGGTGCATAAAGCAGTTTCCAAATTTGCCTAGGAGCTCACGAATTGGAAAAATAAATTAGGCAAGCTAATAGGTGATGGAAGGAAAACTCATACATGCTTTTATTAGGAGAAAAGAGAGGAGGATGGTGAGGGCAAAAAACAAGTCAACTTCACCTAGTCATACTTTCCCAATTGCCTTAAAACTCAGTAAAAGCAACAATAAAGCAGAAAAAACAGATATGCGCTAGGGAGGTTCAGGAATAAAGTAGAATTGATTCCAAGAGGTTTCCCAAGCGCTCCATGACTTAGTTTTCGCAAGTTTGACCATCTAGGACATGTGGAGGACAACTTGCATAGAGTGGAATATGGAAACTAGGCAAATAAAACAAAAATGGATTAATTAATGTCTAAGGTAGCTAACTATGGGTTGATTATTCTAACAGAAATAAGAGTTCTCTAGATATGTGAGTACATATAAATGCAAAAGATTCAATATCTAAGCGTTTCAGAAACTTGTTTTTCTCAGCTGGATGATGGGGCTCGGCCTCCCTTCCTATTATCATCCTATACAAGCCCTACTTGTGTGAGCAAACCTGCATATCTGCCCTTCAATCAACATAATTGAAGGGTGTTAGGATAGGGGGTGTGGAAGGTTGAGAATCCATAATTCTCCTACTGATCATACAATATATTCAATCAAGCTATGCAGCACATATAGAAATTCACTACAAAACCAAAACCATTCGCACTATGTTAGAATCAATCCTTCGCTCTCGACATGTACACTTTTTCAGGGTTCGTCATGCCTGCACCACCACTCTAAATAAATTCAGAGGAAGCAAGGAAATATTTGTGGGACTTCTGTGGAAACCCAGTTGCTTCTGGTGTACAATGGAGAGTAGACAGACTTGAATCTTTCCTAAGATGGCTTTGATACCATGTTAGAATTATTGTGCCATTAGATCTTCAAGAAATGAGTGAAATCATATTTATAATTATTATCTAGTGAAAAGAAATAAAAATACACACTAAACAAAACAAATCTCATAGGAAACAGACAAATATTGCTCAATATAATTACTATATAAACTTCATTACATCCCAATAGTATACAATGGTAATACATAAAAAAAAAAAATCGAATCATCAGAGATGAATCTAAATCTCCCATCTCAATCTGACTGCATCGCTAACTAGAAGTGTCTACATCACTATTGGAGTTCAACTGGCTAACTTTGGATGTCTAATCCAGTCTCTTAATCAGTTACAATCAACAAAACCAGTCTAACTGCAGTGGTAGGTGAGAAGTAGGTGAGAACTGGTGCCTTCCCACATGCAACCATGCATAACTAGCACTAATTGAATTGGAGGATATCTAAATGAATGTAACTAAAGCATAACTAAGCTTAACTAGTTACCAACTGCCAACAACTTAAGGTTGGTATAGACACTCCCAGTGGCTCCTAAAATGTAGCGATTGGTCTAGGAGGCACCTAAACTGATGCATGAAGGTGAATTCAGTTCCAGGTAGCATCTATCGGTTTTCCCCACACTCTAGTGACTGGTACATGTGGCCCCATTAGGCCAAGTGGACCCAATGGTACTAGTGGACCCAATAATAACTAAATGACTCCTAAGTTAGGCTAATATAATCTAATAGAAAGTTTGGACAAGGGAGGATTATAAATCCTAACAGGAGGGTGATTTGCTGTCAAATATAATATAATGATCCAAGGAATTCTAATTGGTTAAGGAGAGTAACTCCCATGGAAGAGGAAAAGACTAGAAGACAATGTGTGCCACTTGGAAGGAGATTCCATGCACTCTATGACAACAAATGATGAAATATTAAATGACAAGTATGACAAATTCAGACCTCATTGCAGACATATTACAAATATGACATGGCAGGGATAAAATTTGGGAGTTAGAAGCAGCCATTCGAATTAGGGAAAGAATTGGAGCATGAAGAGGAAGACAAGTGTCATGAGAGTTACTAAACCACCAAGATGAGTTGGAGGAAGCCCATGGAGGGAAATTAGACATTAGGAGGCCTAATTAAGTTAATAAAAGGATTTCATGAGGAATGAGAATGTATTTTGATCATTTTTTCATTGGCCTTTGGCATTTTGGAGAGATTTTGCTTGTCCATTGCACGGTGAGTGTTCACTCTCCCTGTTTGTGAATCAATTTTGAGGGAGTTGGATTCCTTTCCAAGTTGGATTATGGAGATTCCAATAATACCTCTCATTGGAGCTTAATGAAGGATTTATATTTTCAGGTTGAAGTTCCATACAATCAAATTCTCATATGTTTTTGTATTCTCTCATTCATTCTTCTCCATTCCCACGTGCTCTCATGTTGAGGGCGCACTTGTTGAAGTGGTGCTTGTGATTTGGTGAGTATATTTGATGCCCAAGATTTTAAATATTATGTAAGGATATGTAATATCATTTTCATATTCTCTGTAAGTCGAAATATCAGAAATACATGTATGAAAGGCTTGCATTCCCATTCTCTTGACTGACTAGTTTTCATGTAATTGGCTTCCATTTTGGAAAGAGTTGCCTAACATATTTGTATGAGGACATTTATATGATTTTGATGATGATTATGAATAAATACATTATTCATGGCTCTGTAATCTTATGTACATATGATATTTAATTCTAAATGTCAGAAATCCATGTGTGAAACACTTGCATTCTCATGAGTTCGAATGACTAGTTTTCATGTGTTTGGCTTCCATTTCGAAGGAGTTATATATATTATATGTATTAAGGAATTTATATGATGTTTAATTATTTTTAGGAATAAATTTATATTCTTTATATGTTTCCCATTCATCATGCTCTATTCTAAACCATTTCATGTACTTTCTATGAGTTAAAGTGGAGTTATCAATGTCATTTCCCCTTAAGCAATTTCACTGAAAGTTATCAAATGAATGTGGAATCCTATAACCAGTTTGTAGAAAAAATAACCCTATGCAATGATATTCCATCAGGTATTATATCAGTCTCCATACTCTTATTATAAATTTGGGATGGTCATACATGATTTGGGAAGCCCTTTTGGCCTACACCCTAGGGGGGATTTCATCACAATTTCCTAGTCATTTTTCCCTTTTTGTCATTAGTACCAAATGAACTTGAATAGGTATAAATTTAGTAATAAAGTGATAATAGAGTCTCTTTATAGGTATTAAGACTCATCATATCATTCCTTTTCAAATTCGGGACCATTTGGTTCCATTTGGAACTTTTAGAGTCAAGACTTGTTAAACCCGAATTTACCCCAAATTGTGCCATTGTCTAGAAACTTCAAGTTGGGTCATTACACATTCGCCAGTGTGGGGTTTTCAATATCCCAGAGTGGAATATGGATGGAAATACTAAAAATCCATGCCCAATCTTGCTTAGAATGGACATCAGCAATCGCTCATCCTTCTTGTCAATTCCACACTGATTGCACTGCATGACCAAAGACTTGAACTTGGAGAAGAATTTTTGGATAGTTTCAAAGTTGTTGGGTTGAAGAGAAATCAAATCATTCTCTAGAATGTGTCCTATCAACTCATATTTCTTTCCAAATAGTTATTTGATCTTATTCCATACTTCCCTCAATGTTTTTATTTTATCAAGGTGGAAGACTAACTCCCTGGAGATATGAATGCACATGAAACCAAATGCTTCATCCAATTTGTTCAGGTACTTAGATTTCTATAAAGGATTTTGGGTTTGACCTCCTTTCCCATAATGACCCTATACAAACTTTGTTTCACAACACAATCTTCATATCTCCCATCCAATCCAAGTAATTCAAGGGTGTGAGGATCCTCAGTGTCAATACTGTTGAGTTCTCCATTTTTCAGCTTTAGGAGCAGCACAATTCTTCTAAATTCTTCAAATAAACTGCAAAAAACTGTCAATTTTGAAGATAAACTAGTTCAATCACACTCTACTTAGACATGTGTGCATTACTAGGGTGCTTCACACTTGGCTAGATTTTTGTGGATAAATCCAGAGGGAGCAAGGCAAAGATACCAAGATTTATGTGGAACTCTATTGCTTCTCGTGCACCAATGGAAGTTTATATGGATTGAAATTGTCATGACCTGATATGATACCATGTAATATTATCAAAGACACATGATCATTAGGCTAGATTGAAATTCTCAGTGAAAGAAGAATGAATGAGGAAGAATTCCAATGCAATAATTGTCAAATAGTAATGGTGAAATTATTCAGACAAGAGGAAAAAATTGACAACATAACCATAACTACATAATCATTAACTAGTATGTAATACATCCATGATACAATGATGAGAATTCGAAATCTATAGGAGTGATTCAAGTTCCATGACTTAGACTGACTTTGGATATCACTAACTATTGAAAATCACCACTGGATGCTCACTAGTGAAACTACGAACAACTGAAACACCTAACAAATAGTTAACTAACCAAGGTAGGTGAGAAAATGTTCCCAATATCCTTAAATCATGCAAAATTGGCTCTATACTAACTGAAGATGAACTGATTGTGGCCCATCAGACCATAATTCAACATAGACTAGGGTGAATTGATGGTGGGACTCCCATGACTCATTGTGGGTTCCTAAAATATATGGATTGGAATGTGGAGCTCCTAAAATCATGTATACTCAGGCATCAAGTAGTAGGTGGGCCTCAGATAACTTATCTATTGCACCAATAAAGTGGAAACATATTCCTAAGCTAAGAAATTGACATTTCGACTATGGTGGACAACGGAGGATTACAATAAACCTAACAACTTGTTGTAGACACACACTTGCTTTTAATTACATATTATTTTGATATGAATCATAGGGGTGTTTATAGTCTATGTTAGGGTATAAAATTCATAAATTCATATGTTAATTTAAATATAAAAGAAGACATGATGGACATGTAGTTTACAGATTCAAACTTAATTTAAATTGATTTCATCAAAAAGACACCTTATAAAAGAAAATAGGGAGAGAGTTAAGATTCATAAGAATACGCATTCATTGCATGTAATAATTTATATTCATAAAGTCCTTCTTCTCCAACTTTCTTTCTCTCTCATATTTATGTGGCATATTTCGTTTATGTTCCTTTTAGTAATTTCATGCAAAATTTGCATGGTTTCGCTCCTCTTCTCTTGGAATTCAAGTATTATGTATCTTATCCCTAAGTCTTTGTTCATTGGTATTAGAATATTGAGGAATAATATCTAGAAGGATTGAATGCTAAGAGAATATGAGATAAACCATGCAAATATTCCATGAAATTACTTAAAGAAATATTGATGAAAACACATTAATTAAGTACACCACAAAAATATGAGAGAGAGCGAAAAAATTGGAGAAGGATTTTATTACGATAAATCTTTACAAGCAATGAAACCAATATTAGGACCCCTTGTTCTGGACATTAAATCTCTCCCTATTGTCTTTTTTTTAAGTGTATTCTTGAAGAAGTCAATTTTGATTAAGATTAACTCTATAAAA
>LPNX010822642.1:192739-213465 GCA_001517045.1 Pseudotsuga menziesii | reverse complement strand
ACTCAAATACATAATAGAAACATCCCGGAATAAACATCGGGTTACAATATATGAAATATATAGAAGAATACATTCCGAAGTTACATATACATCAACAGACTTCCTTCACTTCCTTGACTTGACTTTGTTTTTCGGAGAGTATGGATGCTTTTCTCTGGATTTGTGCTATTTTGTTCTCTAGTATATTGGTTTTACTATGAATCTTCTCAAACCTTTCATCTTGCGACTTTTTGTCCTCTTTTAACTTTTCTATTTCATTCTCTAGTTCTTGATTAAGATTTAGAGGGCATTGATATTCTTCTTGTTTTTCTAGGACTTTTCCTTCGATATCTTCATTCGAGTTGTCTACCTTATTGGTACTCTTTAAATTCTTGATATTCGTAACTAATAATTTATTATGGTTTCTTAATCAGTATATTTCTTCAGTATTACTTGTTAATGTGTTATATACTTTTGTAATTTCCAACTTGTGCGCTTTTTTTAGTCTTCCTCTTTTTGCTGGAGTTCCTCAATCTATTGCTAAAGGCGACAATTCTCCGCTTCTTGGCATCTTACTTTTCTCTGAATTTGTGTGATTTTGTCATCTCTGTCCTTGATGATTTTGTTTAATTGTTTTATTTCTTCGTTATTCTCGACTGCATCTTTCATGATTTTTTGGTTTTGTAGATTCTGATTGGTATATTTTTTACTCATGTCAAATACTTTGTGAATTGTTACTTGTATTTGGGACTACAATTCTGATTTAGACTTTTCCTTAATTCCTGACTTCTGGTGTTCTTTGACAATAGTTGGTTTTTCTTTTGAATGACTTCTTGTCTTCTTCAATTTTTTCTTGTTTTTCTTTACTCTTGTAATTTAATAATTGTACTTAATACAATTATAAAGTAATTACAATAATAATAATAATAATAATACTTTTTTCTTTTCTTTTTGAAGGTTGATAAATACTTCTTATAGATTGGGTGGTTGGGAGGAATGATTGTTACCTTCCCCACCTAAGTTCAAATCTCACTTTCTCCTTAGTAGCAATTATTATGTACTTTTAGATTTTTTTTCCCTTAAGTTTTGTAAAATTCTAGTAAATTTAGTGGTTGGGAGGAATGAGTGTTATCTTCCCCACCCGAGTTCAAATCTCACTTGCTTGTTAGTAGTTAATATTATGCACTTTTATATTCAAACCCAAACCCACTTTAAGAAAGTAGCTGTGGTTTCACTTTTACCCTCTCTTTTTTTTTCGTTTTCCTTTTATCTTTTCTTTTGTAACTTTTTTTTTCTTTCCTTTTTTTTCTTTTTTGTTTTGTTTTTCCTCCTTTTTGTTTTTTTAGTTTTTAATTTTTTTCACTTTTTGTTTAATTCTATTTCATTTTTATTTTTTCTTTTGACTTTCTTTTCCTTTTTTACTTCGTCAAAGAACATAAATTTAGGGACTCCCTAGGATTATGATTAAAAATCATGATATGGCCAAAGGCCTGGATCACAAACTAGCTCTGATACCAAATAAAGAGAATATTTATTCACTTCACATAATAAATATTACCAGAACACCTGGAATATTCGATAATCCATTAATAGGACATATATATATATTAATAAATTGATAGATAAGTCATAAGTTACAATTGAGGGTCCGCTATTTATATTTTGGCGGAATACCCTTTCATTAAGAAAAGACATTATTATTATCATTTTATTATTTTTTGTTGTTATTATTTAAGTTTGTTACATACGTGCGTAGTAGTCTCCCTAAGTGTTGTTCTCGGTGTATTGCTCCGAACAAGATGGAAAAAGGGTTTTTCTTAGTTGGACAAGGAATCCTAGTAGGTCTCCCGATATACGCAAGGTACGTAGGAGATCAAATCAGCAGTAGAGATGTCTAATGAACAACCTTCCACAAGGAGCCTTTTGATATACAATCGAGTACGTGAAGTACCTTTCTATATACCTCAAGGGTACTTGAAAGGTCGTTCGATATATCGACGGTACATGGAAGAACCGCGCGAGTCCCGGGTTGTAGTGCAGGAAAATAAAAATAGCTCCTATGTTTTATGATGCCCGAACACGTCACTAATTTATCACTCGAATTTGTATACAATTTTAGACCTATAACTACCGTTAATTTTAACTTGAGCGGTTAGGTGATTGCATGGAGTTTTGACAGAAATGTAAAGCCATGCAAATATCAAAATTAGATATTTCACTTCACTTTTTAAGACATGCTTGCCTATGGAAAGGAGAGAGTATTTTTCTTTTCAATTTTCGTTTTGAAACCAAATTTTATCCGAGAAACAGAACAAGAAACAAAATTCAAAGTGATTTTGAAAGCAAGAAAAATAGGGTAAGATCTATTTTTCTAAGAAGAAAGACAAAACACACTCAAAGGAATAATCAATAATTTTTCAATTTTAGGCTTTTAAAACTAGCAATATCTAACTTAAAACCACTAATATTTTTCTTTTTATGAGATCATAAGGTAAAATAAAGAGAATAAAAATGGAAATCTGAAAGTTTCTGAGGCTTATCAGAGTTCCAAAAATTCATCCTAAAACAATGAACCATGGGAGTCTCTTTAAAATAAGCACATTCTATTGTATATGGTATGTACTTTAGAAATTAGAAGAATCTTAATCACATGCAATGGTTTTTATTTTTATATTTTTTCTATTAAAGTTCACTACAAGTGGTAATAGATATCTTTCTTAAGTAAGAAAGTGGAAGTTTTTTTTATATATTTTGCAAGGGAATATAGGCCACAACATTAATGTCCATTTCTAAAGATTTTTGTTTAATAGTTGAAGAAGAAACTTGTGGATTTGAGTTCCTCTTGAAAAATACCCAATTTTAAAAAAAAAATTATTCAAATCAATGTTTGTGAAGTAAATATATCGTTGATGTAAAATCATCTCTTTTAGTTTTTTTTTATATATTACAACTATGAATTTATTCTAGGTATCATAGAGCATATAAATTTTGATGGATTTCCTAGATTTATGCTTGACTAAATCTAGGTGAAAGACCACCTCAACAACTTTAATTTTAAATATTGTATGATATCAATTTTCACATTATTGAGGAATTTATGATCTTTCCAAATCTTTGCCTCAAAACCCTAACGACACTGCAACAAAGTTTCATTGAAAAGTAAGTTATTTCTTTGAAACTCTAGTTTTGGCTACAAGTTTTATTCCAAGCAAGATGTTTTTACAAGAAAATATTATGGTCCTAGTATTGAAGAACACATAAAGTGGTGGAAGTCAAAATTTCCCCATCGATGAAGATACACAATAAGCTTTAGAGCATATGATGATTCTACCATATACGGTAAATGACTTAACTTGGGGAAGATATTGACCCTTTTTGGAAAGAATAGCCACAAGTATTTGTATATAGGTTGTCTTATGCCATGAAGTAGGATACAAAATTCAACAAGGGTTTATTTTCTAGTGAAAGCTTCCAATTAAATGATCATGGATGTCTTCGGAAAGAGGAGGTCACTATTTCTATAGATACTAGAAGTTGGCACAATTTGATCAATCATTGTTTGGATAATCCTGATTGCGGGTTCTTGTAAGGCATATCCAAGCACATATGTTGAGGGTGATAATTTTAATAGTTTTTAAAGATTTAAATATTACTATGGATAAATATGTTTTGCGCTCATATTTTCATGATATTAGATATGGATGAGGTGTATAATATTCTTGAACATCCTTGGATGAAATCAATTGGTACAATTAATATTATTGCATAAAACAATTTTATGAATCTTTTGTATAAGAAAAAGAAAATCACATTGCATGACTTTCTGTAACTAAACAAAAAGGACCAAATGTGACACATGAAGTAGAGATTGTAGTGAGACTAAATTTATCAACAATAATGACATTAGATGTAGTGTCATTGGTTATTCATCTAAAGAAGAGCTTGCAGAAGCATTTGAAATAAAATACGAGTTCATAAATCCAATGCGAGGTACATCAATGGTCATTTCACGCTTTAGTGGATCACAAATTTGTGAACATATTATGATGATTACAAATTGGCATAAGCCATAACAACATTATGGGTGTTCAATAAATACAAAATATTCGCAAGCCCTTCAAAATACTTAGAATCCCTTTTCTTTGCCAACTCAAAATTAAAATTATCTTGAATACATAAATATTTATTGTCAATAAACTATTAAAAAGTATTGTTGATATCAATGTCACAAATAATATTTAATCTATTGCCTTTTTATATTAAAAGGTATCAACACAATTTTCACTTTTCTTTTTGGGTTGACAGTTTTATTTTAAATAAGCATGTTAAACTGTTATTATTATTTATGTTAATGAATTACAATTATATATGAATTTAAATATGATCATGATGACGACGATCATGATGATCATGACGATGATGATCATGATGATGGCGACAATGACGATGATGATGATGAAGATTATGCTGACGAAGATGATGATGATGATGATGATGATGATGATGATGATGATGACAACGATGATGATGATGGAAACGATGATGATGGTGATGTTGATGATGGCGATGATGATGAAGATGTTGATGAGGAAGAGGGTGATGTTGATGACGACGATGATGATGATGATGATGATGATGACGATGACAATGATGATGATGATGATGATGAAGATTATGATGATGATGATGATGATGATGATGGTAATGATGACGACGATGATGATGAATATGATGACAATGAAGATGATGATGATGAATTCGATGATGATGATAATGATGATCATGATCATCATCATCATCATCATGACGACGATGATGATGACGACGACAATGATGATGATGACAACGATGATGATGACGATGAAGATGATGATGATGAAGATGACGATGAAGATGATGATGATGATGATGATGATGATGATGAAGATGATGATGACGATGATGATGATGACGATGAAGATGATGATGATGATGAAGATGATGACAATGATTAAGATGATGATGATGATGGTGATGGCAACGATGACGATGACGACGACGATGATGATGTTGATGGTCATAATGAAAATGATGATGGTGAAGATGATGATGATGATGATGATGATGGTGATGATGATGATGACAATGAAGATGATGATGATGAAGATGATCAGGATGATGATGATGATAAATATGATTACGACGACGACGACGATGATGATGATGGTGATGAGAATGATGATGATGATGAAGATGATGATGATGATGACACTGATGAGGAAGATGTTGATGAGGATGATGATTATGAAGATGTTGATGATGAAGATGACGATGATGATGAAGATGATGATGATGATGATGATGATGATGATGATGATGATGATCATGATGATGGCGACGATATTGATGATGATGATGAAGACGATGATAATGAAGATGAAGACAATGATGATGGTGATGATGATGATGATGTTGACGATGATGAAGCTGATGCTGATGATGAAGCTGATGATGATGATGATGATGATGATGACGACGACGATGTTGACGATGATGAAGATGATGATGATGATGGTGATGAATATGATGATGATGATGGTGATGATGACGATGATGATGATGACGACGATGATGATGATGAAAATGATGATGATCATGATCATGATGATGGCGACGATGATGATGATGATCAATACGATGATGATGAAGATGATCAGGATGATGATGATGATGAAGATGATGATGATGAAGATGGTGATGACGAAGACGACGACGACGATGATGAAGATGACGATGATGATGATGATGATGATAGTGACATGCTCTTTGTCTCTTAACATACAATGACTAATGACCTTTTATGTTTTGGACCTCGATAATCATTGTTATAGAGACACACTATGTGATCTCATCACTATTCCAATGAACTATTTCGATCACTAGCTATATCGACACATTCAAAAATTATCCATGAAAATTTTGATTTTAACTTATTCATGGCAATATTTTATGGAATGTTTGAGCCATATGATGATGTTGTTGATGATGATGATGACGATGACGATGATGACGACGACAACAATGATGATGATGATGATGATGATGATGATTCTACCCATGATGACGAGGAGGATGAAGATGATAATGATTATGATGAGGATGATCATGTTGAATATGTTGTTGATGATGATGAGGATGATGGCGGTGATGATGACTATGATTGTAATTCCCCCAGACTATGTTTTATTTTTTGTTTATTATTATTTGCTAACTATCTATGAACAATGAATTATGGTTGTGGATGACTCAGCCAAAGAGTCCAGGGAGGACTGATGTAATAAATTTCCCTTTGGGGGATAATGACAATGAAAAAAGAATGATAATAAAAAATTATTGATGCAACGAATATGGTGGAAGCAGCTAGGTTAAAAGAGGAAACCTGCAGGAGATAGTATGGGACAGGGGCTAGCTAACTTCAGGGACTGAGTTAAAGCAAGTGTCAGGTGTGCATAATTAGCGTAGACACATCCCTGAAATAGGGGATACCATTAAGCCCTGGGAATTTCAGTGAGGAAGGGGAGAGGGCTAATGGGAAAGACCTAAGCAAAAAAAAACAAAAAAACAAAAAAAAGAGGATCTGAGAAAAATTGAAACAAAAAGAGCATATGGTGTAACTAAACAAAAAAGAGAGGATCCGAGAAAAATTGAAACAAAATATGCACCTGTGTCAAAGGTTCCTTATTGGATGAGTATTCCAGAACTGACTGAACTAAAAATTTAGTTACAAGAACTGTTAGAAAAAGGATATATTAGGCCTAGCGTGTCTCCCTGGGGTGCACCAGTCTTGTTCGTTAAAAAGAAGGATGGGACCTTAAGACTCTGTATCGACTATCATCATTTAAACAAAGTAACCATAAAAAATAAGTATCCCCTACCCAAAATCAATGACCTGTTCGATCAGGTAGGGGGGGAGAGAGTCTTCTCCAAGCTGGACTTATGATCTGGCTATCACTAGATTCGAATAAAAAGTGAGGATGTAAACAAGACCGCCTTCAGGACCCGCTATGGACATTACGAATTCGTAGTGATCCCCTTTGGTTTAACAAATGCCCCAGCCACATTTATGTGCCTAATGAATGGCATTTTTAACAAATATCTAGATTAGTTTGTACTGATATTCATTGATGACATCCCGATTTACTCTAAAAATGAGGAAGAACATCAACTTCATTTAAGGATAGTGTTGCAAACCTTGAGGGAACACCAACTGTATGCCAAGTTGGAAAAGTGTGAATTCTTTAAGACTGAAATTCAGTACTTGGGACATGTTATATCCAAGGAGGGAATTGCGGTAGATCCAAAGAAGGTACAAGCCATATCTGATTGGCCAGTACCCAAGGATGTGGCTGACATTTGGTCATTTATGGGACTTACTAGCTACTACAGAAGATTTATCGAGGGATTTTCCAAAATTGCGTACCCCATTACCTCCTTACAGAAGAAGGGGGTAAAATTTGTTTGGTCATCAAGGTGCCAAGAAAGCTTCGACAAACTTAAACAGTTGTTAACTAGGGCCCCAGTCCTAAAGGTAGCTAACCCCCTTAAAAAATACATGGTCTGTACTGATGCCAGCTTAGAAGGAGTAGGAGGAGTTTTGTTCCAAGAAGGACATGTGGTCTGTTATGAGTCACACAAGCTGAAAGATCATGAATGTAACTACGTGGTCCATGACTTAGAACTAGCAGCCGTGGTGCATGCTCTAAAAATGTGGTGGAACTACTTATTGGGAAGGAAATTTCTGTTACTAACTGATAACACCTGTGTGAAAAATTTATTTACGCAGTCCTGTCTAAATGCCCGACAAGCAAGATGGTTGGCCTTCCTTAGTGAATTTGACTTCGAGGTAAGGCATATAAAAGGTAAGGAAAACAAGGTTACAGATGCATTGAGTCGGAGGACTCATGGTATTAGTGAGGTAATCTTGAGCCATCCCAAGAGTGACCTCTTGGACAGGGTCAAGGCAGCAAGCACTCAGGACACCAACTACAATAGACTACTTAGTAGAATACAAAATAACGAGATAAATTCATATGGGACAGCTTTTAAAGTTGACCAAAAATGCTTTATTTGGTTTAAGGATAGGTTGTACATACCTAATGATTTGGAAATCAAGCTGTTCATTTTAAATGAGATGCACAAACCTCCATTTGCAGGTCATCCAGGTTACCAAAAGATGGTAACTGCTCTGAGGAAGCAGTTCTTTTGTCCTGGTTTAAAATATGAAGTAATAGAATATATGTCCAAATGCATAGAATGCCAGCAAATTAAGACAGAACATGGGCACCTGGCTGGCTTGTTACATCCTCTACCAATACCCTAGTGGAAATGGGAGATCATATCCCTGGATTTCATCACCGGTTTACCGAAAACTTAAAAGCAATACAACTCTATCATGGTAGTAGTGGACAAGTTAAGCAAATACACACATTTTATTCCGATAAAATCAACACATATGGCAGTTGATATTGCAGAAATATTTTTAAAAGAGATATTCTGACTGCATGGTGTACCTAAAATTGTAATATCTGACAGGGATGTGAAATTTACATCCAATTTCTGGAAATCTTTATTTGCAGGTTTAGAAACCAATATTAACTTTAGCACCGTTTACCATTCGGAAACATATGGGCAGACAGAACGTACCAACTAGACCATCGAAAACATGTTGAGGATGTATGTTATGAAAAGACCCGCTAGGTGGGAAAACTATTTGCACCTGGTGGAGTTCGCTTATAATAACGGTTATTAGGCCTCGGTGAAAATGAGTCCATTTGAAATTCTGTATGGGAAAAAATGCAATACCCTTGTCAGTTGGGATAATCCTATGGATCGTGTACTAATTGGACCTGAACTGTTACAGGAGATGGAACAAACAGTTCATGAAGTGCAAAAGAACCTAAAAGCGGCTCAAGATCGACAAAAGTGTTATGTAGATTTGAAAAGAAAACATAAGGAGTTTTGTGTTGGTGACCATGAGTACCTACGGGTCAAACCTAAGAAGAGTTCCCTCAAACTGGGGAGCTGCAAGAAACTAGCTCCAAGATTTTGTGGACCTTTCCAAGTCCTAGAGAGAATTGGGCCTGTAGCTTACAAGCTGGCCCTGCCTGTTCATTTAAAGATTCATAACGTTTTTCACATTTCATTGTTAAAGGAATATGTGTATGACTCTACTCACATTATCGATTGGAATGTGGTACAGGTGGAACCTGAAGGCGAAGTCCAGGTGGAACCTGCACGCATTTTGGACAAGAAATAAGCAGTACTTTGGAACCGAGTCATCGCTTGGGTAAAAGTGCAATGGAAGCACTTTAGCCTCAAGGAGGCAACTTGGGAGCTAGAGGAGGAAATGTGAATAAACCACCCTAGCTTGTTTATTGAACCAATGGGAGAAAATCAACACTGAGGACAGTGTTTAGAATAAGGGGGTGTGGATGTAATGCCCCTAGACTATGTTTTATTTTTTTGTTTATTATTATTTGCTAACAATCTATGAACAATAAATTATGGTTTTGGATGACTCATCCAAAGAGTCCAGGGAGGACTGATGTAATAAATTTCTCTTTGGGGGATAATGACAATGAAAAAACAATGATAATAAAAAATTATTGATGCAACAAATATGGTTGAAGCAGCCAGGTTAAAAGAGGAAACTTGCAAGAGACAGTATGGGACAGGGGCCGGCTAACTTCAGGGACTGATTTAAAGCAAGTGTCAGGTGTGCAGAATCAGCACAAACACATCCCTAAAATAGGGGATACCATTAAGCCCTGGGAATTCCGATGAGGAAGGGGAGAGGGCTAATGGGGAAATACCTACGAAAAAAAAACAAAAAAAAGAGGATCCAAGAAAAAATGAAACAAAAAGAGCATATGGTGTAGGCAGGACGTTGCCGAGTATGCTGGGGAGAGGACTCTGCTAAGAGAGTACCTGCTGTTGGGCATGATTGCCTATGGATAGTCTGAATGTGAGAGCTGAAGTTAGCGGTCCTTCTTGTCGTCCTGTGAGGTTTGGCTCGGGGGTGGCTAGAAGGCAAAGGAGCTGATCCTAGTCTACGGTTGGGTGGAACATGTCTGCTTCCATCGTAGTCGGTGTAGCTGATCTACAGGTTTTTGAGTATGAGTTTGATGATATTATGTGTGCTATAATCTGCATTGTATTCTCTCACTTATGTCTTATTTGGGTGTGAAATTGCATGGGTTAATCTGCAAAGAAATATTTATCTTTGGAATGTTCTGTAGACAAGAAGCAGGTTTTTTTTTATATCTTTATAGGCATGATCATGTAGCTAACAACCCTTTTCCTCCTACACCTGGGCTTGCTATCAGAATGGCTGTTGATGCAATATTTTAAGCTAACTCATAGAGCATGAAATATTATACTCTATGTTCTTGCATATTCAAGCAACGAATCAGATATGATTTTCTAAGTATGATGATCGTGGTCTCTGCTAGCATGCTTACAACGTTTTATTTTAATATTGTTTAGACCACATCTAGATTAGTAAGCGCTAAGACTTTTAAAAGTTTCCAAATTATTTGATGTGAATAAAAACGGAATCCTGAAAAGGGAAAAGATACAGTCATATCTGTGTTGGTTAAATTTCGTGGTGGAATTTACGGTTTGAGGATTGGTCAACGTCTTCCTTATTTTCTTTCCTTACTTTGCTGCCTGTGTTTTTTTTTATAAGAAGATTGGTTGGGAAGGTATAACCCTAGGGGCCACCTTTACTGAGTGAGCTAAAAAACTCACGACCCCGAACATGCATGATCTAGACTCTGCGTTCTTATGCCAACCATGCCTGTAAAACAAAAAGGAAACCCTAACCTCTGCGCAAGGTGAGGTATCGGCCTGAGAGAAAACTGACCTACGAAGAGGAGTTCCTCTGTTGTGCAACAAACAACATGCGGCCCTTTTGCTGTGTGAACCACACACCCAACCTCTGATTTGGGGGTTTACCCAAGCTGGGTAGAGTGTAGGGAGAGATTTCTCTAGGAAAGCTGGGAGTTGCAGAGGATAAACGAGGGTCTTGTAAAAACCTCTTTTGTAGTACCTCTGTAACAAAAATAATTCTTTACGAGGAGTTAAAATCCTGACCCAATATCCCAAGCCATGCATAAGAAAAAAAAAAAAAAACTAACGATGAGACTTGGGGACTGATAGTCCTAGGAAAGTAGGAAAACTTTTACACACTCTACGCCTTGTGAAAAAACCCCTTTTTCTGTGATACCCTCACTATAAACCAAGCAGGCGATCAAAAGCATAGGGTTGAGAATATTCAGTTCTAGCATTTTCTTCTAATTTCCTTTGGTTACAGAGTTCAGATAAAAGCATTAATGTTTTTAATTAAAAGAGCAATTATAATGTCAATATCTAGCTGGGCCAACGTTTCATGTCCAGATCCGCAGCTTAACCACATAATAAAAGAAAAGATCTATTACAGTCCAAATTTACTCATATTAAGAAAACACAGGTTACTATAGATATTTTGACTGAGGAACTTGGTAATTTAGCAGGACCAAATGTCACACCTTGGACTTCGCCATTAAAACAAATTTTAAGACCCTCAAGGAGCCGGATAGTCCAAGAAATTACTTATAGGATTTAAGAAAATACCAAAATATCAAATGACAGTGAGTATGCCACTCCGTGGCTTCCAGTCAACTTTTTACACTGAGAATCCATTAAAACATTGACAACTGAACCCTCGAACCTTCGGTTCCCACACTCGCATCAACACAGAAAAACCTTTCCTAACTTGCGAAGCCCCGTAGCCAACAGAGTATCATCTAAAGGATGATAAACCCGCTTACCAAGAGGAGATCCTTGCACCCAACCGGTAGACCCACATCCAGAACCTGCGACCAGGAGACATATTCTTTATATTAACCTTAGAGGGATGAGAATCCTGTTACCCCAAGCTTAATGAAGAAAAGGAATAAAGTGAAAACAAAAAAAATTCAGATGGTTACCCACTTACTGCAAATAATCATTTTGATCATGGCCGCACCCGGCCCAAAGGATTCAAACCAGCCCCACCACAGGCAGCGTGAGGTTAATCCTCCAGTGTGGTATTCCTCCCATGGTATGAAACTCCAAAACCCTTGCTAGCTTTGGTTCGAATGAGCTCAAGCACCTTTTCACCAAAACCTGGAGTTGCCATTAAACTGATGAGGCCTCAGACATGACCCTTCACTGACCCGAAGGCCATGGGTACTAAAGAATTTAAGATCATAGTGATGGCTGATGGATAGCCGGGACTTCAAACTGTTCACAACTTAATAGAACCACATGACTATGGGGAGTCCGGATTGGGCTATCATCCACGCCATGTGTCAAATTTTCAGAAGCCTTGGTTAGATTTAAGAGTTTGTTCTCATCACTTAGGTTAAGAGCTTACTCATTGTAGACTTGGTTAGCCGAGAAGCATTGGAGCCCCCTTTGGAAGTCAACCTGCGCATTTTTGGCCAAAAACTTTAGAACCTTAAAAATTAAAGAATTTTATGCTAAGTTGGAGTTGGGTTATTTTGTTTTCCAAACCTTCTAAATGAGGGGGTATGGTGCTGTTACCCAGGCATGCCCTTTTTGTTCCTCCTTGCACCTGTCACAAAAGAGAAGGATGGTTAGCCGAAGCTTTGTAAGAAAATTTATCATCCATGAGGTCTACTCAGTCGACAATAGGACCCATGAACTTTTACATTAGAGGAAAATACTGTTTTCAACTTACAACCCCTAGAGGCGTGTCTACACAGTTTGTTGTCTAGATAAACTTGGTATAACTATAGAAAGAGGTTAGATGGTAAATACTAGACGTACATTGGACAGATCACTTATGTCTTGAATAAAATTACCTTTTGAAGTCTAAGGAAACATGAAATTATTAATTTACTTAAACAAAAAGAATATTTTTTTTTGGGTAGTTTACAGTCATGATGGTGATGATGATGGTGATGATGATGATGATGGTGATGATGATGGTGAGGGTGACGATGATGACGTTGAATGGAACTTTTTAACCTCCATGTGTTGCTGATACAAACAGAAATAGAAAGCAGTGTAATTTACTTTATCATGGTCATAAGAATATTATCATTATGCAACGAAGAAAAAGTTAAGCACCTAAATTTACTTTATCATGGTCATAAGAATATTAAGTTTGTGCGATATAACACATTAGCTCCTACTGTATTGCATCATCAAGGAATCAACCTCACCACACACATAGGCACATATTTGGGCCACATGGGGGAGACACATCCTCACACTATTGCATATAAAAAATGACCTCTTGTTGATCATTATTGAGCTACAACTAGTCTAGGTGTATGATAAAGGGTCACAAGTCACTAAGACAAGATTGGATTACAACACTAGTATCCCTCTAAAAATCGAATTGGGGAAACAAATAGGAAAATATGATATAATAATATAAACACTTGAGATCGCAACTCAATTAATAAAGATATTGATAAATTATCATTCATCTATTTGAGCAAGTAAAACTTACATCCCGATACATATATTCTTGAAGTTAACATATTTTGATTGAAAGTATCTCTAGAAGGTTTTCCTTCATTCTCGTATTTAAGTTATGCTTTCTAATCAAAGGACTTGTGCACCATAATAAACTACATGTTTAAGTTGAAATGTTGAATTTATGTTTTGGTATTATTATTAATGTGATATAGAAGTAAAATGTCCCCAAAAAAGTGATTGTATGTATGAAATAATAGAATAACTTCCAATATCTGTTCATTTCATAATAACATATTCATTCCTTTCATAGAAGTACATAAAAGAACTGAAATTCAGAATGTCCACTCTAACAATGTGATTGAAAAAACCACTAACCATTTCATCAAACCAATTCAATATTACTAATAGGAATAATATCATGAGACTGGGGTACTTCATTAAAGGCAAGTTGCAACACACTAATTGTTGGGACAAACCCGTTTTAGATTCATGAACCGACACATTTGGTTAGGATAGCTGTTTATAATATACCACTCAACATTTGGAGAAAATGCATGAATTTGTAGATCATAAATTCGAGTTGAATGCTTCTATTTTCTTGTAAGGGATTATATTGTTCAGTTTTTTTATAGATAGGGAATTGAGAGAGGACCTTTAATACAGGGAGCACATTAGGACAATGATTTAGTCATAAGTATAGTAAAGAGGGCCATCAAAGTTGTTATCATAAAGCACGCGAGCATGCAAGCCTTGTTTCTTCAGTATTAAAGTCAACTTGAAACTAGAATTGCATGCATGCAAAAGTGAGCATAAACCCTAAAAGTGACATGCAAAACCTAAAATTCAATAAGGATCTATTTAAGAAGGATTATTGGACTAAAGGAGAGATCTATAGTTATTTTTTATTGATTTTGGAGTTTCGAGCAGCAGCACAACGTGCATCCGCGACAGTTGGGGTTGGAGATAGTGTCTTCAGCTAGCAAGGGTTTGGTAGTGAGATATCTACCCTAGTCTCTTATTGGAATAGATCATCCAGGTTTATCCATCGCATCCATCATATATTATAGTATTTGGATATCCAACACATTCCTCGGGAACTCCTCTGTACTAAAACTCCTTTGCACATTCCCAGCAGTATAGATTCATGATTGATGCGACATATTGTACCACAAAGGCTTTGACTCTTTGTCCACGAGTCCCTACAGTTATGTAAACTTCCAGATCCAGTAGGTCATCAATTGTAAATATATTTCATTCCATGAGAATGCCATGGGTCCGATGTATCAATTCTTTGGGTCAGTATTGTATTCAGCCTCTCATTGAGGCCACCATCATGTAACAAAAGTTGTATATGATCGACTCTTACATTTTGGATCCTTGATCACATTATTCTTTTTTGACATTGTTACGAGCATGGTTATGCCTGCCTCATCCATATACATGTCACATATTCTTTGTATCTCACCCATTGATGGTACTATATTAATACACAACCAAAATCCATTGTGTCTCGAACTAGGAAGCACCTCTTCTTCGTAGGTCTCTCCACTATCCCCAAGATCCTATGATGTCTGTCAGCCATACGATGAGCTCCTGTCCTCACACATCATGGGGCAATCTATTAATGCAAAAAATTTCTTAACTTTCTCTACAAATCCTACACCACCTAGTCAAAATTTTTCATCTAGTATGCAAGAGCTACACGAAAATGTTAAGATAAAATTGTAGGAAAGTGCTAGAAAGTACAAATAAAGAGACGATTTGAAAAGAAGGGAAGTTAATATCTAGGTTGGATATTTAATGATGGCGTATCTTAGGAAGGATATGTTTCCTAAGGGAACCTACAATAAATTGAAACTCAAGAAAATTGGGCCTTCTAAGATTTTGGGGAAGTTTTCTGCAAATGCATATGAATAGAACTTCCATTTGACCTTGGAATTTCTCCAATTTTTAGAGTTTCAGATATATATACTTTTAAATATTCAAGTTTTCAGACAGAAGAAATGATCTCGGGTAGGGATGGTCAATTAGTAAATTGGAAAGAACATTTACCTCTAAAGGAGCAGCCGCAGATTGAAGCTATACTTGACAATAAAATTTCAAAGAAAACCAGGAACACAGATTATTTTTAGTATTTGGTCAAGTGGAAAGGTCATCCATCTAAAGATGCATTGTGGATGAAAGCAATGGAGTTTTCCAAGTATAATGTGAAACTTGAATATCTACTGAAGAATTATTTTCTTCCCCCAGAGTATGATGCAAGAGCATCGACACAAAGTTCTTTGTTTCTTGCATAAGTAGAAAATGTTGTTGTATGAATTCTTTGTAATAATTTCTAGACACTTAATATGGGTTATTAAGAAACTATTATGGGTTTTAGAGATAGGATTAGTTTAATTGTAATAAGGGAAATTTTCCACTGATGTCCTCATATCTAGCATGAGGTTGCTGGAGGATAAATTTGTTATGAAATTACTTTATTTAGGAGTCCAAATCCTATTTATTCGAATCCAACATGCATGGATAGATCTATTTAAGTTGAATTATCGTCATTTTAAGTTGTTTTTGATGAAATGAATATCATAGCTCCAAGACTATGCGTTTAATTAAATATTCATTGTATTCTTTCAATAACCAGAAATATTCATTGTGTATGAGTGAATTGAGTGACATTACTAGAAATCCCCAGAAGCCGAAGGTGTGACTAATTCTTCAAATGAAACATGTGGGAAATTGATTATTTCACTGATTAATGTAAGGAGATCATAGTTTGATCAATTGGTGGAAATCAACATTGAAATATCGACAATTAGGGACAATTTCCTTGGGGAAAGTGTGCGGAGTTTAATTGTAAGGTCAAGCCGAGAAATTCTAAAGGCAATCGGCCCTTTGTGATCTTATATTAATGAACGAGAAAGACCGCCAAAGACATCAATGACTAATATTGTATTTCGCTCATTGAAGTTGCACAGAGATCGAGCATGGGGACTGGGCATGAAATTCCACTAAAAAAAGGTTAATACCTTTTTGAAATCCGCTTGAGTGAGTGGGACATGAAAACCAACATGGACTATTTAAATCAGCATTAGAAAAGTTGATTCGGATCCTACTAAGCCAACTAGATTGGCCTGGAATCATATAATGACATCTCTACGAAAAGAAAAATATAAAACTAGTGTAAGATAAATAACATGATGGACTATTTAAAATTTAAAGTTGAACAAATTTTACACTGAAGAATGAACATTTAACATTTTTTCGTATTAAATTTATGTCATATATGTGAATTAATTTCAATTTCTAGATGCATACATTACATGTCCTATCTGTATATGTTGATTGGGAATATTATCCACCTTATTTTAATGCTTGGATTAGGAAGTCTCATCGAAATTGTGGGCTGTTGACTAATTCCCTTGGAGGACCAACTCTGAGATTCTGGGTAGATGCAAGGGCTAGAGCCTAGAGGAGGGGGCATGAGGCGCTATTGATGAATAGAATCCCAATATATGCAAGGATTTTGATATATGTAATTACTTGTTGTAGTGTGAATTTTTGGATCCTATAGGCCATTTAACATCTTTGTTTATATGTAATTTGGGTCATGTATGGATTCCATTTGATGATATTTTAGATGCATGCACTCTTTCTATATACCCATGAGACACTTTGTATATTTTTGTATAGTGGTTTGGGTGCTAGAATTAAACATAATTAATAGTTTTTAATATTTTAGGGTTGAAAAGTTTCCACTAGATCCTATCATGTATGATAGTATTGATTGGCATGTAATCAAACACACCAACCTACCTATGTATCTTGATGTTGGTAGAGCATATTGTTGAAATCCATTGTCTTGACCTTAACCAAAATGTACCCTTCACTAAAATGAAAACATTTATCAAGCATGGGAAGCTTCTATACCTTATTTTCACACTTGGATTAGGAAGTTTCATCAAAACTATAAGGTGTTGATTAATGTTTTTGGAGGACCAACTTCAATATTCTTGGTAGACACAAGGAATAGAGACTAAAGGAGGGGTAAATGGTGCTATTGATTAATAAATTCTCAATATTGGCAATGATTTTTATATGTTATTATTTGTTGTGGCATGAATTTTTCGGACTCTATAGGCCATTTAGCATCTTTGTTTATGTATTTTGGGGAAGATATGAATTCTACTTCAAATTTTTTTAGTTGTATCCAACCTTGCTATATACTTGAGAAACTTTGCATATTTGTGAATATTGGTTTGGATTCATAAGGATTCTCATGAATATATATGTACATAGTGAAATTGATTTATTGTTTTTGAGTAAATTGGGTTTTTGGTTTGCATTGGGCATGCAAATTTCTTTTAGGGCATAGAAATTAAAAAATGTATGGTTTCAATTTATATTAGGGAATACAAATTATTGAAAATAATGAAATTAGAAAGACATGATTCATTGTAAATACCCGATAATGAAGAGACTCATCACAAATGTGGAAATTGTATGCCTTTCTCACTCAAATTATGTTCACCCTTGTGTGATTTGGTCGACCTGAAATCAGTTGGATTTATTGTTGTGGATAAAATGATGGGCATGACCATCTTTAGGCGTAAATAATGTTTTGCAAAATGTCTTTTTGTTTTCTAGAACATAACGTGTGCGTTTTTTTTTAAATGTAACACGTGTGTGTTTTATAAAAATATAAGGCGCTCGCAATTTCTTTAACTATCCTAGGTGGAAATCAACTTGTCAGGATTGGGACTAGGCTTGATAGGCTCAACATTATTTGGGATGACTTATATTTTATAAATATTGAATCTACCATTGCATCTAAAATGTCCCTCAACTTTGTGCACTCTCCCAACTTCCATCCATTGCTTATTATTTAGGCTAGCATGTCCATTATTTGGAGGTTCCTAATATCCATACAAGCATAGAGATTATAGAATTATTGATTGAGGCCACCAATATTTTATTCTTATTGAGGATATTGATTATTCATTTTATCTAACCATGGAAAAATGCATGCAAAAATGCATGTCGAAGTATAATTAATGATAACAACAATTATGTTAAAATCTCCATAACTTGGTTATGAATTCCACCCAAATGTTTCTACAAGCATTAATTCTACAAATGATGTAACTCATAGATATGGTGATTCCATGAAGATGGGTAACACTTTTTGGCCAAATTTGGCGATGAAAACCTGATTTTTTACTCATGTGCTAGATAGAAACCCTCAAAATGCATATATGCCATGTGAATTTTGACTTGTAGTAAAAACACAAATTGTAGAATATTATGTTGGCTTCATAGTGATATTTTTAAAAAATATTTCGATGTCATTTAATGTGTGAATTTTTGCATTTAATGAACTGTGTGACCTTCAAAATTTGAAGAAGCTAATAAGTGGCTCGTGTCCACGTAGAGTAATTCAATCTTGCATTAATAATGTAAAAAAATATATATATATGAGCATGATCTACATAAAATGCAGTGTGATGTGCATATTTGTTTGTTAATTTTTTTCGCATTATACAATTATTTATTATTTTTCGAAAGTGACGACATTCGATTTTAGCATCATTTTAAACACATATTTTTCCACGTAAAGCAATTTTTTCTATTTTTTCAAAAATTGAAAAACCAAAGATACCCTTTTGAAGAGGACACGTCGATATGTGATGTGTGCATTTTTAAGAATTTTTTGGCTGTGTATTTTTAACTCTGCGGATTTTTCTTTGAGCTGCTTCAAAGTTGCAGTGTGGTTTTCTAAGTATAAGTTTTAGAAGTAATTAAAAAATAAGTTTCATATGAATGCCAAAATGCGTGTATGATACCTCAATGGATAGAAGGTTCGTTGGTGAATTTATCGGTATCAACTCCGCTCAGTTATGTGCTAGGAATGGCAGGGTTTACACCTCTGCAAGGCACCGAAAATTTTTCATTTGTTTGAATGTGGGCTAAGTCTATTTTCTTAAGCCCTCGACCGAGGTATGAACCTCGACCGAGGTATTTAAATAACTCGGTTGAGGTCTTAACAAAACCTCAATTGAGGGTTTGTAAATCCCTCGACCGAGGGTTTAAAAAACCCTCGGTCGAGGTTTTGTTAATACCTCAACCGAGGTATTAGCTCGGTCAAGGTCCTAGTCATGTAATATTCAATGGAAAGAGAGCAGCCTTAAGAGTTATAAAAATGGGTCTTGGAGTATTAGGAGTATTAGATATGATTGATCAAATGGGTCTTGGAGTATTTGTAGAAATGGGTCTTGGAGTATTAGGAGTTATAGATATGATTGATCAAATCTATGACTCCTATTACTCCTCGACCCATATCTACAGATCTACACATAAAATTTAGAGGAAGCAAAAGTAGTAATGTTTTTACATGTTTCTTCTTCAAGGTATGGGTGAATCCGTGGACCTGGGTAACACTTTTTGGCAAGTGCATTTATTTGTAATCCTCTATTATTTCTACTCTAGGTGAAGCCATTTCTATTGGATTTGTATGAGTTCAAGAAGGCAACAACAAAGGGAGTTCATCTTCTCCAACTTAATGAGGCAAGTTATGTGATTTTCAAAGTTCATTGCTTTATTTACATAGTGCATATCATGTAAATTTCTATTGGAAGAATCATTATTGTATTGTATATGTCATTGAAAATAGTGCAATGGCCATTGTAAAAATCTATTGTAAAAGCATTGTAAAAGGAATTGTAAAAGCATTGAAAGAGGCATTGTATATACTTTAAATATAAATATGTTAAGAAATATAAATATATTAAGAAATTTTTTATGGAGTTAATTGAGATTAATCTAAATTCATTTTAATTGATAAAAAAATAAATTTTCAAAATAATTAATGATCCTTCCCCGAGTAAACCCAATGTGATTTGAACTTGTGAACTCTTTTACTACATGCGACTTCAAATCAAGTGAATCAATAATAAATCACATATGTGCAAGCTTCTTAAAAATATATAAGTTAAGATAAATATAAGACTTTTTTTTTAATTAAAAATTTATATTTTTTTACACAATATCAAGGAAATAAGAATTTTTTCTTTATTGCCAATATTTGATATCTCAAATACTTATAATATAGAACTTGCTCATTTTTAAGGATAATTAAATTTTTTATTTTTTATTGTTTTGTTAGGTAGGAGCATTACACTATCTCTCCCATATTAGGTTTTTTTTAATTGACATTTAATTTTTATTATATTTTCTCCCATGCT
>LPNX010822642.1:145345-187477 GCA_001517045.1 Pseudotsuga menziesii | reverse complement strand
AGTTAATGTTGTGTTGTCACAACCATTATTGTATTGTGAAAATTAACATAGCATTGTGGCAATTAATGTCACATTATGACTGTTAGCATCCTTAACATCCTTTTGTGATAATTAACGTCGCGTTGTGACAATTCACTCCACATTATGACAGTTGATGTCACATAGTGACAATTAACATTGCATTGTGTCAATTATGGGAAACTATGGGAAACCATGGTCAACTATGGGAAACTATGATCAACCATGGTCAAACATGGTTTTCTATGCTCAACTATGGTGCAACGTAGTCAAATATGACCAAACATGGTTAAACACCATTAGCCATGGTCAACCAACTATGCGAGAGGATTCAACTATGCAAGTATAATTCACAAGAAAAATACATGTACAAATATTTTCTAGGAGGTGGTTGAGGTAGATCATTCACACGCACAGGAATGCAGGAGTGTTACCGTGTCTCATGTCTCATGTATTTCATTTGATTCAAAGCTTCGACAATGTTGTATTTGAAGTATGGACTAGAAAATTAGCTTAATGCACCCCCTCATGTAGAGATGGTGACTGGGATGGATGTGAATTGTTGGATTGGGTTGATGCATTGTATCATGTACCACTTCCACTTGATCAACATGCAATTGTTGAGCAAACTCCGTTGGAGGAAAACCAATAATCTATTTCTCTAGATTTTGATCGTCTTAGATCTTGTACAACCTGGTATGATTTACAAGATATTTGAATTATTTACATGTTTTAGTTGGACATTAATGGCATTGTCTCATCTTAAATGTTAATCACATACCTACATTCATATTTTTCAAAGCATGTATATGTAGTGGTTTCTCTAAAAGATAGTGAATGTGGCGGGGATTATTGGTTTGTACATTGTATAGAGGGAAAATAAACCCTCAATACATCCATAACTGATGATGAAAACAACCGCTTCCCAATCAGGTCGATGGTTGTTAAAGGTGAATGCTTGACATAGGACAATAAGGGAAGAAAGAATGGTGGATATGTATTTCAAGGATTACAAAACAAGTGTAGGTGTGTATCAATTTATGAACCTAATCATTGGTATGAGCCTCTAGTTACAAATAATTCCCAACAAAAATTCCTCGAAGGTACAATACTTCTTACCATACTAGAGCACCTGAGACTAATGAATACCATCAGTAATAGAGATGATCTTAAGGGCTTGGTTGTATGATAATAGGTATTCTAACACAATGAGGTATGTAAAAAAATGATTATGATATTTTCTTAATACTAATATTTTATTTGATCTAATGAGTGGAGATATAGGCATTCAGTATTCACAACCTCCTAGGTACATGTATCTCCCTCTCTTAAACAAATAGTCATTGTAGGTACATACAAAAAATTTTAAATATTTAATATGCGAGTTTCATTTGTCTTATTGTAATGTGCTTGTAACCCATTTTTTGGTTGGCCCTTCCATAAAATATTGAATATACAAGTACTTTTGGTTTGTAAACATAAGTGTTGAGTGGTTGCTCCATGTATGTTGACAACAATCATGACAGGCACTTGTGCATGCTCAATAAATTTTTGTTGTGTTCAATCGGAACTATTATAGTTGAACATGATTTTTTTATAAGATTTACAAATGTTAACTAACTTATAATTGGCATTTCATGTGTAGATTCAAGAGATGAGAAGAAACTGTCAAGTGAGTACTTGGGAAGATTTATGAAGCTCAAGGAAGAGGAAGCTCAAATTTTTAAACGAAACTCACACTAGCTGGGGGAGTGGGGATAAATGAGATTCCACTAGATGTATATTTGGACGTTGTCCATGGGTGATCTTTTATGTTTAACTTGTGGCTTTTGTGTACTTTGTGTCATTTTGGGAATGATATGACACTATTTCATGTTTGGGTATGGGATTTTTTATTAATATTATAACTTATTAACCAATTTCAAATAAATTTTTATAAAAAATTTATTATTTGTCTCGGGCCTACAGTTGATTAATTGTCTCTATGGTTCATATAGGTTTGTTTAGTTGGTGTTTTATGGATTTTTTTCAATCTTCCATGAATTCACGGAGGATTGAAAAAAATCGGGTAGCATTTCGGCTTGCCCGGGACACATTTCAAAATTAAACCGGTAGCATAAACGCTACCGGTTGACATAATTTATATATATATAACAAATTAACAAAAAAATTCAATTTAACTACAAATTTTCAAAAATCCGGCAGCATTTCTGCTTGCCGGTACACATTTTAAACATGAAAATTATAAACAAATTTACCAAATTTACCAAATTATTAAACATTTATTAAATTTTAAAACAAATTTTATAAATTTATAAAAAAAAAAATTTAAATTCCATTTAAATTGAAAAAAAAGTTATTTAAACTGTTACCTCTTGGCTCCGACGCCATTGTGACGAGGTTGGGTTGCTTCAGGGTGCTTGGGGTGCTTCTCCTTACGCCGCTTGTCATTTCTCGGTCGAGCTGTTACAGTGAATTTTTGCAAAAAAGACGACCGCGGCCTCTTTTTATAATTTTTTTGACACAGGTACCTCAATCGAGGTATATACCTCGACCGAGGTCCATACCTCGACCGAGGTATTTCTTAACCCTCGGTCGAGGTTTTAATACCTCGACCGAGGGTTAAGAAATACCTCGGTCGAGGGCTGAACAAAACCTCGGTTGAGGGCTTGATAAAACCTCGGTCGAGATATTAAAAACTCGGTCGAGGGCTTGTTGAACCCTCGACCGAGGTGCGTTTTTCTGTTTTTGCTGAAATGCGCTTGCCAAAAAGTGTTACCCAGGTCCGCGGATTCACCCATATTGGACTTAAGGAACGAGGAATAAGAGATATGGGGGAGTCTTAAAATATTTGGCACATGGAGGATCATTGCACCAATACCAATGTTGCTGGAAATAAGAAGAAAAAAATTGAAAACATGTGATAGATAATGATTCCTATAATTGAAAAAAAGGGAATGATCAATCTAGAGAATGGAGAAGTGAGGATTTTATAATGCAAAAACTTGATTGAATAGAATCATGGTTCTCACTATTAGAGTCCCAAACAACTTTAGTATTTCTAATGTTAAAAAGGTTCATTTTGTGTACGTTCATATCTAGACTTATTCAAGAACATTTAAGTTCTTCATTTACAATAAGCTTAACTAGACTTGTAAAGATTGACACATTGTTGAGAGATTTATGCTCAAGTATTAATTATGTGCTTTACCATTAGCTATATCTTGCAATAATGAAGATGCCATGAATTACATACATTGGACTTGCTTAAAGAATAATCAAATATTAGATACCAATAATATAACCACATCATGATTGATTAGAAATAAACACATATCATTCCAATATAACCAAATAAGTATGAACCGACACGTAAGATACCATTATATAGATGGAATATGTAAACATGAATAAGAGAGATGACCTTATTTCTTTAGCACTCCTTGTTTATTCTCAATGCCATTACAATTTAGACCCATAACCCATGATTGATTGTTTCAATTTTTCGCAAAGATAAGAGTGGAGGAAAAGATAATAAATTGAATGACATTATGGTGAGTATGAAACATTTATGTGATGTCAATTCCCATGCCCACAAGGATTGATAATACTCATAACACCAGGATTAAAATGTGGATTCAAAATGACAAAGGTTTCCAATATTATCTATGAATCTTTCATAAAGTGAAACTTAAAATAATGACGGATATTCCAATATGTTATGTTACGCTGCACTTGTGCCCAACGCACCTTTAGGTGTACCCTAGAGAGAGAGGGCCAATTTTCTCAACCAGGAGGGGTGTTATTGAGTAATGGTGGTAATGGTTGGGCCCTTTGATCCTCCTTTAGGGGTACTCTAGATTAATGACACTGCTGACTTCCCTTTATAGGGGCTTTAACCTCAGGGTTGGTGTTTGGGTCCCCTAAGGGTTTAGCACTAGGTAACATGGCTCCATATACTAGTTACGTGCTTTGGTCGCCTATACTTCATCTACAAGACACTCACAGACACTTTTGCATCCTCCTAGCTCTTCAGTCAGTGGGTCCTTGCTCTCCTTGGCCTTATCTCCTCAGAGGAAAGGAACACTGCATGCTAGGACTTTTCATGCTTTGAGGAGGGTGTTGAGGGAATTTACAACATTCCATGGGTTAGAAGGGGTATAATTCCCTCCCTCTAGCTCACTCCAGCCTTTCGTTCAGAGTGGTTCACTTACTTGAGCATATTTTGGCACTTGGTGGTGCTAATACCCCAGGTAGCCTACCTTGAGCCTATGTTAGGCCATATTTTATTATTATTTTCTTTTAATTTTCAGTTGACATTTTATAATTTCAAATTTACATATTTTAAGGCATGCAGGCCTGGATATTTTGTAAAAAGTGAGTGTGAGATCATATAAATAGATCTCCTCACTTTCATTTATGAGACAAAACTTATGGGATAATACACTATGTTACTTTTCTACCCTTCTAGGGTTCTTTGGATGTGATGCGCACCTCTTGAGGAAGGAATTTTTCTGGGTTTGATGATCAATGCTTAGATTTTCTTTGGTTCAACGCTCTTGCTAAGGTGATTCTAGATTTGTTTTCTTACCACATGCACAAGGAGTAGGTGAGGGTTTGCATCTTGATATCTCTTTCCTACTTATTGATGAATGATTATGTTTATGGATTGAATGGTAGCCTTTAGGATTGCATTTTTTCTTGGCTAGATCTTTGTCAACTTTAATAACCTTGGTTGTGGAAGTATGTCCTTTTAGGTGTACTTCGAGGGTTTTAACTTTTGGGCTCTAGGGGTTAGTTGTAAACCTAGGTTAATGTTCTCTAGAGGCTAGTTATTCACTCCTTAGATGCCCTAAGTTAGGGTAGGATTGCGCTATGGTCTTGCTCCACAAAACCTAAATCTTTTCCAAAACATAGTCGATAGGGTTATATAGATTGTATTTGCATGTGTATATTTAAATGCTCATGGTAAAATTAGGGTTATAATTAGGTCTGCACTTTCATGTCAAAAACCCTAAAAATTATTTTTTTTTTTCATTTTTTGGCCTCCTTCCCTAAAAATTTTGCCTAGCCTCTAAAGCACTAAAAACCCTAAGGAGGCATTATAGAGAACCCTAAAATTACAAAAATTGCAAAAATGTCAAAATATGCCCTAAAAATCCCTAAAACAACCCTAAAATCATACCTAACTACCCTAGCAACACTTTGACTGCTTCCCAAAGCCTAAATCTACTGCTAGTAGGAATGACCCTTCTTCTCGTTCACTGCTGTCCAAGTAGCCCTTCCTTAACCCTACAGGGATTCCCTTTACAGTGGAAACCCTCTCCACTTTTTATGTACCTTCCTCTTGGCCTACACAGTGACACAACTAAGGTTTAGTTCCACATAAAATGTTAGCTAAATAGGCACAAAAGTAGATCCAAAGTGTTGTATGAATCTATGGTTTATATGTGTGATTGATGCCATTCATTACTGTTGTCATGACATGCTGAACTTACACCTACAATAGGCAAATAACCACACACATACACTTTTACTCCTTACTTTATTGTTATTAATTCAATACAAAATTGGTTAAGTGAACATATTTGTATACAATATGAAATCTTGTGAACTTTCTAATGCTGCTATAAATGCTTGAGTAAACGATTAATGCAAGCATGCTATTAATTATTATTTGTTTCATACAATACTGATACTTATGTTGCGACAGTTATGCAAATCATACTACCACTGTCACAAAATGCACATACATGAAGGACCGATATAGCTACTGCTTGGAATTGTTTGGAATAACATTTAGAGTGGGCTAGGTGAATACATTGTTCTTCCACACACACTAGCATCAGAATTGGTTGTTGGTTAGTCAATGCAAGGTTGGTTAAGTGAACATATTAGTATGAAATATGAAAACTTTTAAAACTTACTAACGCTACTATAATGCTTGAATAAATAACTAAATGCTTACATGCTGTACTGAAATGGTGTCATAACTATTTAATTCATGCTCTTACTATTGTACTTATGTTTTAGGCTAAATGCTTATACTTGATCAATAATTGCACTTATGTTTTGTTGGTTACATTGTGGAACAAGTCTAACATTTGTGAGGATATATCGTTTCTATAAACACTATACACAACAAACAACCTTTTATTCACCTTTTAGACTCCATTAGGAACTGATCACTGAAAACCTCAAAAGAGAACATTTTGGATTTTAGTATCTTTACAGGGTAATAATAGGGCTCTCCCCTAGGATTCTTAGGCTTCTGAAGCAGTCGGGAGAAGTTGACTAAGGTGATAGTGGTCACTTCATACTCACATGCTTACCGACGGCTTGCACTACCATCTCAATCTTTAACATAATGAGGGTTATGCCAATATGTTGAAAGGAATATCTCAGTGTAAGCTATGTGATAAATTTAATGTTGTAAAAGAATACAAAGTATTAGAGAATATATGAAAATAAGTAGAATTGGGATGATTTTAGTCCTTAATGTCCAAAGGCAAAAGGTGAGTATTGAACCTTGAATCTTAATTACTTTCATCTATATCCTCATATAATATTAAAACTGTAGTGATAATTAAATATACAAGAATTAAAAGTCATAATAATATTAAAAATATAATTTCTTTTAAAATTTTATAATGTTTATTACCTAAAACAAATTGAATTAATTTCATGACACCTCTTAAAAATAATTTTTTTATTTCTACTTATCTATAATTCAAATTTATATTAGTTTTTTAAAAACATCACTAAATAACTTGTCTTTGTATATAGTTGAACTTTTTAATAAACATATGCTAACTCAAAATAAAAAATTAAACATATTTTTAAAGAACATATAACAACTCAAAGTAAGAAAATAGTTGTAAATAACCTACAAAATTTGCCCAAAAACTTATACATTTCACTTAAAGAAAAACAAACAAACAAATGACATATCCTTGTTGAATTTCATTTCACATTTATTCATCTTCTTTCCCTACAAGATTCTACATTGTTAGCCGACGATTTAGGCCCCATGTCTCATGGAGCCGAAACTTGACCCATAAAACCCTAACAACAACTATGTTAAATTATCCATAACTTGATTATGAATTGCACCCAAATGTTTCTACAAGCATTAATTCTACAAATGATGTAACTCATAGATCTTGGACTTAAGGCATGAGGAAATAGAGATATGGGGAAGTCTCAAAATATTTGACACATGGAGGATCATCACAGCAATACCAATGTTGTTGGAAATAAGAAGAAAAAATTTAAAAACATGTGATAGATAATGATTCCTATAATTAAGAAAAGGGAATGATCAATCTAGAGAATGGAGAAGTGAGGATTTGATTATGCAAAAAATTGATTGAATAGAATTGGGGTTATCATTATCAGAGTCCCAACTTTAGTATTTCTAATGTTAAAAAGGTTCATTTTGTGTACATTCATATCTAGACTTATTCAAGAACATTTAAGCTATTCATTTACAATGAGCTTAACCAAAATTATAAAGATTGATGGATTCTTGAGATATTACTCTCAAGTATTAATTATGTGCTTTACCATTAGATATATCTTGCAATAATGAAGATTCCATGAATTACATACATTGGACTTGCTTAAAGAGTAATCAAATATTAGATACCAATGCTATAATGACATCATGATTAATTAGAAATAAACACATAGCATTCCAATATAAAAAAAAACTATGAATCGACATGTAAGATACCATTATATAGACAGAATATGTGAACACGAAGAAGAGAGATGACCTTATTTCTTTAGCACTCCTTGTTTATTCTCAACGCCATTACAATTTATACCCATAACCCATGACTTATTGTTTCAAAGTTTTGCAAATCCAAGAGTGGAGGCAAAGATAACAAATTGGATGACATTATCGTCAGTATGAAAATTTATGTGATGTCAATTCCCATACCCACAAGGATTGATAATGCTCATAACACCAAGGTTTAAATGGGGATTCAGAATGACAAAGGTTTCCAATATTATCTATGAATATTTCATAAAGTGACACTTAAAATAATGACAAATATGTCAATATGTTGTGTTATGCTACACTTGTGCGTAACGCACCTTCAGGTATACCCTAGAGAGAGTCAATTTCCTCGACCAGTAGGGGTTTGAATGAGTAATGGTGGTCATGGTTTGGCGCTTTGATACTCCTTTTTGGGTACTGTGGATTAATGGCACTACTAAATTCCCTTTATAGGGGTTTTTAACCTCAAGGTTGGTGTCCGGGGTCCCTAAGGGTTGACCACTGGGTCACATGGCTCCATATCCTTCTTACGTGCTCCAGTGGCCTCTGATTTAGGTACAAGACACTCACAACTGCTTTGGACACCCTCATATCCCTTAAGTTAGTGGGTGCTTTCTCTTGTTGGCAATATCTCCTTAGAGGAAAGCTACAATCCATGTCAGTCCTTTTCACACTTTGAGGATGGCTTTGAGGGATTTTACAGCATTCTAGGGGTTAGATGGGGTATAACTCCCTCCCTCCAGCTCAGTCCAGCCTTTTGTTTAGAGTGATTCACTTACTTGAGCATATTTTGGCACTTTCTGGTATTAATACCCCAGGTAGCCTACCTTCAGCCTACGTTAGGCCATATTTTATTACTATTTTATTTTAATTTTCAGATGGCATTTTATAATTTCAAATTGACATATTTTAAGGCATGTAGGCCAGGATATTTTGTAAAAAGTGAGTGTGAAATCATATAAATAGATCTTCTCACTTTCATTTTAGAGACATAACTTATGGGATAATACACTATGTTACTTTTCAACCCTTATAGGGATCTTTGGATCTGATGTGCACCTCTTGAGGAAGGAATTTTTCTGGGTTTGATGATTAATGCTTGGAGTTTCTTTGGTTCAACTCTCTTGCTAAGGTGATGCTATATTTGTTTGCTTAACACATGCACAATGAATTATCTAGGGTTTGCATCTTGATCTCTCTCTCTCCTACCTATTGATGAATGATGTATGTTTATGGATTGAATGGTATCCTTTAGGGTTGAATTTTCTCTTGGCTATATCTTTGTCAACTTTAGGCACCTTGGTTGTGGACGTACGTCCTTTTAGGAGTACTTCTAGGGTTATATTTTTTGGGCTATAGGGGTTAGTTGTAAAACTAGGTTGATCTTCTCTAGAGGCTAGTTATTCACTCCTTAGATGCCCTAGTTTAGGGTAGGATTGTGCTAGGCTTTTTCTCCCTAAAACCTCCCTCTTTTCCAAAACCTACTCAATAGGGTTAGATAGATTGCATTTCCATGTGTAAATTTCCATTCTCATGGTAAAATTAGGGTTATAATTAGGTTATCATTTTATATCAAAATTTTTATTTTTTGCATTTTTTGGCCTCCTTCCCTAAAAAATTGGCCTAGCCTCTAAAGCCCTAAAAACCATAAGGAAGAATTATAGAGAACCCTAAAATTATGAAAATTGTAAAAATATAAAAATATGCCCTAAAAATCCCTAAAACAATCCTAAAATCAGACCTAACTACCCTAGCATCACTTTAACAGCTTCTGAAAGCTTGAATCTGCTGCTAGCAACAATGACCCTTCTTCTCCTTTGCTATTTTCCAAGCATCCCTTCCTTAACCCTACAAGGATTCCCTTTATAGTGGAATCCCTCTCGATTGTTGATGTACCTTCCTCTTGGCCTACACAGTGACACAACTATGAGTTAGTTCCACATAAAATGTTATCTAAATAGGAATATAAGTAGATCCAAAGTGTTGTATGAATCTATGGTTTACATGTGTGACTGATGCCATTCATTACTGTTGTTATGCCATGCTGAACTTACACCTACAGTTTACAAACAACCACACACATACACATTTACTCCTTACTTTATTGTTAGTAAGTCAATACAAAATTGGTTAAGTGCACATACTTGTATACAATATGAAATCTTGTTAACTTTCTAATGTTGTTATAAACACTTTAGTAAACGATTAATGCATGCATGCAATTAATTAGCACTTTTTGCATACACTACTGATACCTATGATTCCACACTTATGCTACTTGCTAGTGATGCAAATCATACTACTGTTGTCAGAAAATGTGGATACATGAAGGAATGAAATAGCTGTTGCTTGGAATTGTTTGGAATACCATTTAGAGTGGGCTAGGTGAACTTCATTGTTCTTCTGCACACACTAGCTTAAGACTTTGTTGTTGGTTAGTCAATACAAGGTTGGTTAAGGGAACATACTTGTATGAAATATGAAACCTTGTTAAACTTACTAATGTTGCTATAATGCTTAAATAAATAACTGAATGCTTACATGTTGTACTAAAATGGTGTCATAACTATTTAATTCATGCTCTTACTGTTCTACTTATGTTTTGGGATAAATGCTTATATTTGATCAATAATTGCACTTATGTTTTGTTGGTTACATTATGGAACAAGTCTAACATTTGCAAGGGTCATTATCGCTGCTACAAAAACTATACAAAACATACAACCCTTTATTCACCTTTTAGACTCCATTAGGAACTGATCACTCAGAACCTCGAAAGAGAACATTTTGGCATTTAGTATCATTACAGGGTCATAATAGGGCTCTCCCCTAGGAGACTTAGGCTTCTGAAGCAGTTGGGGGAAGTTGACTAAGGTGACAGTGGTCAGTTCATCCTAGCATGCTTACTAGTGGCTTGGACTAGCATCTCAACCATTAACATAATGACGATTATGCCAATATGTTGAAAAGAATCTCTCGTTGTAAGCTATGTGATAAATTTAATGTTCTAAAAGAATACAAAGTAAATTAGAAAATATATGAAAGTAAGTAGAATTGGGATGATTTTAGTCTTTAATGTCTAAAGGAAAAAGGTGAATATTGAAACTTGAATCTTAATTGCTATCATATATTTCCTCATATAATATCATATTAAAACTATAGTAATAATTAAATATACAAGAATTAAAAGTCACAATATTAAAAATATTATTTAAAAAAAATTATAATATTTATTACTAAAAAAATTGAATTAATCTCTTGACACCTCTTAATTTTTTTTTTTTTTACCTTTACCTATCCATAATTCGAATTTATATTATTTTTTAAAAAACTTCAGTAAATAACTTGTTTTTTATATAGTTAAACTTTTTAATAAACATATGCTAACTCCAAATAAAAAGTTATACATATTTTAAAAGAGCATGTAACAACTCAAAGTAAGAAAATAGTTGTAAAGAACATAAAAATCTGCTCAAATACTTGTAAATTCCACTTAAAAAAAACAAACGACATATCCTTGTTGAATTTCATTTCACATTTATTCATCTTTTTTCACTACCCTCCTAGATTCTACATTGTAAGCCGACGATTTATGCCCCCACATCTCATGGAGCCTAGACTTGACCCATACAACCCTGACCTCCTTCGAAGCCGGCTCTTTACATGACGAGCTTGTGCAAGTTTTGTTTCATTCACTTAAACACAAGCAAGTACACTACGCCTTCTCATTTTATAACGCCGTTGATATACAGAAGCCTGCCTCTTACCTTCTCCATGTTGGATTTTTTTCATTTTTGTGCACTCGAGCTCTAGGGCTCCGGGTATCTATCACAGCTGCGTCAGTTTTTCGGCAACAATGCCTCCCCGCGTTGTGAAGAAAAACGCCGGGCCAACCACCCAGAATAAAACAGAGCCAAGAGCTCCCAGAAAATTCCTCGAGAACCCGGCCAAGCCCGTGAGCTCTACGCCATCGAAGACAGAGCTTGAGGCCGTCAAGAAAGCTGAAGAAAAAGTCGTCGTGCCATTTCAAGATTTGAACGAACTACCTGTTGAAGCTGAGCCGGAGGACGAAATGGCCGGAGAGGATGCCAACAAGGAGGACAAAGAATCAACCAAGGATGCAGATAAGCCCTCTGCAAAAGGGAGCGAACAGGACGTCGCGGGAAAAGACTTCGAGAACAGGGAAACTGATGCTGTAATGCATGAATTAGCACAGGATTTTGAGGTTCAGTATAAAGAACACCAGGATAAGCATGCTGAAAATACTGTAGTCATCGGTGAGCAGAACCACCGAGATGAAGATGCTGAAGGAGCAGGATGCGGTGAAGAGGGAGACGGAAGTGATGAGCAACCTGATGTGGAAATGCATGCCATGGGCAAGAAGCGGATAAAGTATAAGGAGTTTGAAGTGTTTGTGGGTGGGCTTGATAGGGACGTTGATGAAGAAGATCTGAAGAAGGCGTTTAGTGTGGATGGTGAAGTTGTTCAGATTAGAATGTCAAAGAATAAGGGCATTGCATTTGTTCGTTTTGCTACTGTGGAGCAAGCCAAAAAAGCTTTGGCAGAGCTTGAGAATCCTCACATTAGAGGAAAACAATGTAGAGTTACAAGAATTCAAGATAATGAAACTCTTTATGTACACAATATTTGTAAATCATGGTCAAAACAGACTCTCAAAAAGAAATTAACAGAATATGGAATAGACACTGTTGAGAAAATAACTTTGGTGGAAGATCCACGACAAGAAGGGGCAAATAGAGGGTATGCATTTCTGGAGTTCCTCACTCATCTGGAGGCTACAAATGCCTTCAACCGCTTGCGAAAGCGAGACGTTTTCTTGGGTATTGACGTTTATGCAAAGGTTAACTTTGCCAAAAGTGCTATAGAGCCAGATGAGGAAGTTATGGCCCAGGTCAAGTCTATTTTTGTTGATGGATTGCCACCTTCTTGGGATGAAGAGCGAATTCATGAGAAATTTCAGAAGTATGGTGAAATTGAAAAAGTGGAATTGGCACGAAATATACTTATAGCTAAGCGAGAAGATTTTGGATTCATCTCTTTTACAACTCGTGAAGCGGCGCTGGCTTGCATGGAAGGAGTAAATAAGAATGAGCTCGATGAAGACAATAACAAGGTTACACTGAAGGCTAGCCTTCGAAAGCCTCAGCCAAAGGGCCGATCGTCTGGAATTCGTGCAGGATATGGTGGTAGTAAGGGGGTTAGGGTGCCATCGGTTCGTGGGGTTCTTGATTGTCGTTCTGGGGCTCGCGAAGGAAGGCACTCACAAGATGAAAGACGTCAACCTTTCGGAAGGGCATATGATAGGCGATCAACTGGTCCTGCATATGTACGACGCGATTATAGGAGGAATTATAGGGAAGATGATGCTGATCTTGATAGGCGAAGATCTGCAGCCAGATCTGTTGGGACAGTTACTAGACGATCCTCACACAGGGATGATTATAGGAGGAATTATAGGGCAGATGACGCTTCTCTTGATAGGCGAAGATCTCCAGCCAGATCTGTTGGGACAGTTACTACACGATCCTCATACAAGGATGATAAAGGACGCGGATATCGTCCATACCCTGAAGATAGATACAGTCATCGCATGAATGGAACGCCATCCTATAATGATGGACAAATTCAAGTATCTGGGTCTAAGCGCCCGTATTCAGATGTGAATGCAGATGATCTTCCATACCCAGGTCGGCGATCCAGGAGTCGTTCGGATGATGATGCAGGGGCCGCAGATTCAGGTAATGGAGGAGTGTCGAGGGTAGGGCAAGATCCAGGTGTGTATTCCAGGAGTGGTTTCGATTATGATCCACAAGTTGTGTGTAGGGTAGGCCAAGATTCAGAAGTAGTTTATGGTGCAGGTAGCAGAGCTGTTGGAATTAATTCAAGCGACGACCTGGTTGGTGGCAATGTTGTTGAAGGTGGACCATGTTAATCTGTTACAAATCGTAGTGTGACTGGCGTTTATGGACGTGGCAGAGGCTCAGCGTCACACTATTGAATTTGTTTCGAGTTTTTACTGTTACAAGTTGTCGTATTACTTTTGACCTTTTCTTTTGTTAAGCCCATTGAAGTAAAATAGATTAGGGTTTATGTCTTGATACAAATGAAACCTACATGAATCATGTACGGTTTATTTTCTATCCGACTAAACAAGAATTAAGGGAAATCTTAAGTCACTTTGTAGATTTTGTTTAATGAAACAGTGTCTATTCTCTGAAAAGTTCAGAATACGTGGCTCTTTGGTAAATATTTCTGAGTGGAGGAGTTGTCGTGACTATTTGCGTTGCAAAAAAATGACGAACGTTAGGGTTATGGAAGAGTTTCAATGTTTCCCAGTAACATTAAAAAATGAGCCATTGTATATTGTTTATAAGTAAAAATACTTAGATGGTTTAGAGTTGAAAGAAAGTCTTAGCTAAGAAGCTTGTACACGAAAGAGGCTACAAGGAGAGTGAAATGTAGTATTCCTACCAGAAATCAAATGTTAAATCAATTGAAACGTGGGATTTGAGAATCATCAATTGTTTATTCCTTATCTTGGTTAAACTATTGATTTTATATTAATGTGAGATATGGGGCCTTAAAATCATCATAAGATAAGTACACTCAAGGTGGAGGAAGTGTCTTCCCAGGAATCATACATTCACCCTCTAAAAACTTTTGCCTTGGCACTTTTACCCTGGATTGAAATCAATGCATGATAAAATGTCGTCATCAACAACATTTCCGGAATACCATAGAAACAACAAGTGCTCATTTAAACCAAAGCTTATGTCTCCCAAAATTAAATAAAAAAATTCAATATATTTTCCACGTGCATACTGACAAAACAATAATCAACTAATAATTTGGGTCTTATAAAGTTCGAATGGATTAACATTACTATGTTTATGCATTCATGTATTTTGATAGTGTAATGTCCTTCACTTATGACAAGATTTATGAACGAACCATGGAAGCATTATGCCGTGAAACATGATGCCGCTCCCTTTAATAATCAAACTTTCAATATCAAGATTTTATTTCCAACTCTTGTATTTCCAATATAAGACAGACCCCCCCTTTAAGTAAGTAGTCAAATGTAAAGAAATGTGATTTCAAATGTTTGTTTTTAAAGGAATATACCAATTGATTTAAAATCAAGTGGTTTAAAGATTAATAGTAAAGTTTTTGGATGATTGGGCAGCAACAATGACTATGACGTGGAAAAGGAATTTCATACTATGATAAGGAATTGGAAAGGGAAAGTTTCTTAACTCTTCTCTACTTGTTATATTTATATTTTATGAGATTAATATACTTAAAATTATGGCATAGGAATGTTGGAAATTCATGAGATTAAAAAGATGGAATACATATGTATTAGGGGACATATTAAGAGATAATGCATAGTGCATGTGATTATCCTTGTGCATGTATATGATATTGCATATTGGTAAAAGTGGTATGGTTTTACATATGGAACGAACCAATGATAATAATGATTGTTCTTGGTGATGTTTGTATGACTAAAGATAATTGATACATTGTTAAGATGTTGATCATGTAACATTAGATATGTTGATGGAAACCATGAAGGTAGGCAATGGTTTATTTATGCCAATTGCAAGTGTTGAAAGGCGATTGGCTAAGAATCCCTTCATCGATATTGTTGGTAGGAAGTTTTGGGGTAAGTTAGCCGTGCAACGTCACGGATGCTACCAAGGTGGGAAACAACGCGCAAGGTGGATTATCTATATTTTATGTATTTTGGCCACATTTTGTATATTTGGACCGCATTATGTGGTTTGTGGTCATTATTTTGTAGATTCTGTTAAGAAGTAGTTAGGAAGTGGACAATAAATGTAAAGATGCAAGCCTATAAATAGAGTTAGAAATGCAAGTCTTAAGGAATGGATATTATGATCCTTCTAGTGGGTTCCATGAGAGCTAAATGAGATCGTCTTTGAGGTCTTATTGTGTTTTTGTGATCTGTGTGAACTAAGATCTCTTGATCTACGTATGTGACTGAAGAACTATTTTGAGAGCTCGTGTTTTGCTGCGAAGAGTAATATGATACGACGGAGATTGAGCAGAACCATTGTGTCTTTTATTATCTTTTTGTTTTCCCATTTTTGCGCTCTAAATATGAATGCGATGTATATCTATGAATGATGTGACGTTTCTCTGCTATGAATGATGATGTCTTTGCAGATCTCTTTATACATCGATGCTTTACTGCGGTTTAAGTATGCCAATGCAATCTATTCTATTAAGGTATAATATGGATAATTAGATCCATTGATTGATGTTGCACTAAGTTAATAAGTAGATGCACAATCCTCCTTCATACTACAGAAACTTGGTTTTGATAGTTCTCCCTCAAACATCACAGGTGAGACTTCATCTACTTTGCACGTGTCGTTGGATAGGGTAAAAACCTTCTAGGTCGGTACTCAAGGAGATCGCGATGGTTTGGGTGTGGAAAGAGAGTGGACCCTTGTCGACAAGTTTTGTGTCAACAAATGGTTCTGTTTCCAGGACTGTAGTGCGAAGAGGAAGGAGGACATGTTTTGGCATCCGAAGAGACCAGAAATCCAAGATTGGTTTGACCAAAAGGTCGATCTGTTTGCTGAGGATGAGAATCAGAACCTTGGATTTGTTAGGATTATAACAAGCAACATTAAAATAATAATAATAAGTGAGAAATAAAATAGACATGCGAAAATTCAAGATGACACACAATATACCCTGGAAACCCCATGCATGGAAAACTAGCACCAATGAAGATCTTCATTACATGGCCAAAACCATCCTTCTGGGTCAAGTGAGCTAGCCACCACTCACCTCCATGCCACTTTACAATGGAGCCTCCTCAAGCCTTCTAAAGGCTTAATCACATGAAATACCATGGGACAATACCATGTGTCAAAACCATGTGCTAGACCTAAACCACCTTTTACTCAATCTCGAGTCAAGGTTAACCCTAATAATCCCCCCTTTAAACTTGACTTGGAGTAATCACTAACCCCCCTCAAATTTTTACCGAGGAATCTTACATACACCCCCCTATCACCTAGTTCTGTCTCCCGACTTTACCGGTGAGTTACCAAGGGTATGCATGCCTTACCAGGACTTACATTCATATTCCCATTTCAATGCAAATTGCTCGATTACATTTTTTTTTCATGTGTCTTCGTGGTGACTACACCATCACCATTTGTTGCTTCATCATCTCGCTTTCTTGTTTGTCCTTTTATAATTCAACATTGATTGTTATATGCCATGCCTCCACATTTTTACCATACTTGTCTTCATACATCGTTTTATAGATCCATTGATTTGAAAACCTTAATGGTCATTTTTTCATTAAATGTTTTGAAATATTCTAGGGCATAATTTAAAAAAAAATCATTCTCTTTCAAGATGGTGTAAGTTCTTTTTTGCCCACGTGACTTTTCTCCAAAAAGTTAACTGCATAATTGTTTTTGTAAAAATACATTTAAAACATTCCAATGCCATTAACCAATCTTATGTACCCAAGCTTATGTCACTCCTTTGTAAAGTCATTTTTATATTCAATTTTACCTTTACTTCATAGTGCGACTTTTGTTCATGGCATACCATTTTCAACATTTTCTTCATGACATTTTCTTACCATGGTCTATCTTCACAGGGGCAGATCTTCTTGAACGTTGCTACAATGATAACACCCATCTATATCCAATGACAGTTCACGGTTCCTTCATGCTCAAGCTCAACTCTTTCTCACACGACCCATTCACAGCTATATTACTTGCAGCACCAACTCCTTGGAAAATATCTCATACAGATTTGATCTGGTTGGCAAGAAAGATAATCCGCATTCAACCGCCTTTTCTCCTTCTCGATGGATTGGCTCCTCACGGATCGTTCCTTTCACGTAGGCAGATTTCATTATCCAAATAGGGGATGATTTCTTCTTCTTCACATAGATGGGAAACACCATAACCACTGCCTCCTTCCTCATGAGCGCGACCAGACTGCTACTCTTTTACAATGGAAGTGATTTTCCTTCACAGTGATCCGCACACAGATATGGAGGTAAACCCTCATGCAACCTTCCAAGAGATTCGATCTTTCACTCTACTGGCGCTCTAGCCATCACACCTTTCATATGAACCTTACACTTGGAACAACGATCGTCCTCATGCTCCTTTATTGGAGGAAAAACGTTCATGGGATTGCGGCGCTGCATGGATGCTCCTGCCATGTCTCGACAGGTCTTCTCCTCGTACGAAATAACACCCATGGACTCACTCTTCCAAAACCATGGCTCTTTATACACAGGCGGCTAAGGGTTGTTCTTTTATAGTAGATCACATGGATCCAACCAGATTTACACCGGATCTATGATCTTCTTTTACACACTTACACTTACACTCACAACACTCACATGGATCCAACCAGATTTGCCCAGATTTTTTAAACTACTTGTTGTCGAGAGCTCCAAACCCATTAAGTTATGGTGACATGCCATGGTGTTGTATCTACCAAGTTTATGGGAACCAACATGAATATTGTGGATATCTACAAAAGATGGTCACGAAGCCGACGAATTTATACTACACATTTTGTTGGTTTGTTGGGCATGAAGATAAATATTGTCGTGCATAAGATATCTTGCACGACAAAACAATGGATATGTACTATGTGAGGAAGAGGACCATAGAATAGTGCAACAACTGCAGCAACAGCCAAAGGTGGTACAACCACCACCTCAACTGTAGATGCAGTTTGTCCTGCAGTTGCAACCATAGTTTGTGCCACAACCGCAGTACAATTAGATGCATATGGCTCTGCAACGACCACAATATATTTAACCACAACAGTATGTTCAACAGAAGCCAAATCCCCCGCAGTAGCAACAACAAGGAGGATTTCGCAGAGCATTCTGAGGAGGATGAGGTGGAGGTTTTGGTCAAGGAGTAGGATTAGGTCGTGGACATGTACAATGTTATAATTATGGAGTACTAGGACATTATTAGAGAGATTTCCCACAATTGCAAGCGCAGTGTACCTATTGTATCGCTGTTGACCACACTATTGAGAATTGTTCGCAGGTGATCGCAAAGTGGAAGACATGAAACATTCCTCAGTTATAGAACTAGAATCAGTTGCAAAATCAGAACTAGTTGCAGACTCAAAACCAGAACCGGATTCAAAATCAGGATCAAAATGCAAATCAGAACGTAAACCAACCTGTGAATTCACTATTGAACCATAATCAAGGATCGATAGTTGCAATGATCTCAACGGAACCCAAGATGCAGGATGCTGATGTTGTTGTCATTAATCGTGGAGGTACGACAACGGGAGAAGATAGCTCATTTTCATAAATTCAATTGGCTGGAAAGAAAACGGTGTAGTTCGATGTCGATGGTGAGAAAGAGACATTCTTTGAAGCACGTGATGTGATAAGAGTATACCCGGGTAAGTTGCATGTTTATGAAATGCCAACTACTTTTGATTCAACTTTGCAAAAAAAATTTGAAAGTTGTTTCTCGCTGGCAAAGGATATCGATTCTCTTGCCGAGATTGAAAATCGGTTACATTGACCGACCAGGGGATGGAAAGAGTCTGCGATGAACTCTCTACATAAGAAAAATACAAGAAAAGACATGCACATGAATATTCAGATTGGGGGCTCCGAGGTACATTCAGTCATCTTGGATCTAGGTTTACACGTCAATATTATAACAAGGAAAATATGGAAAAAGATGGGGAGCTTGCAGTTGGTTTGGTCTCCCATACAGTTACGACTGGAAAACCAGGCTAGAGTAACACTGATTGGGCGAGTTCTGCGCCTTGCCGTGGAAGTTGAGGGCATGAATACTTATGTTGATTTTGATGTTATCAATGTTGTTGATGGTGGAGGATCCTATCCTGCATTGTTGGGGATTGGATGGGCCAATGATAGCTTAGCGGTGATGAATTTTAAGAAGCGAGTGATGACCTTTGAGAATCATGACATTAGAGTCATAGCTCCGATGGATCCAACTGAAGGGCGAAGATATGTTGAACCAATTAAGGAAGAAGTTGTAAGAGGATGGGATCATGCATATAACATTTCAGAAGATTACGTCCATCTGAATTTCAATGGGGAACTTGGTTGGAGCATCTCTAGCTCTACATCTTCTGACTTTGATGACTATTTAGAGAACTGACATAATGGAATGCATTAGGTATCTCTAAGGAAGTGTGGTTTGATTACTCAGTCGTTGTGCCGAGTCACAACCAAGACTGCTGAATTACCAATATATGAAGCACTTCCTGAGTTGTCTAAGTTTCTAGTTGAATTTGAGGATAAGGTGATAGAACCACATCGGTTGTTGGCATTAGATCAATCTTTGAAGGCTACTCCAGCACGTTGGTGGGTGACCCATAGGAAGTCGATCATTGGTTGGTCTCAATGTCGAATATTGAAGGCATTTCTCTTTGGCAACACAGAAGAATACCAGGTTGGATGGTATGATGGGCGAAATGACCTTGGTGATCATTTGATTGAGTGTCAGACGTTTTGGGCATCACTGCCAAAGGATGAGTGGGTCCATGATTTTTTCCACATGTTTGATGAGATGTTGCGATCATGGTATGTATCAGTTGAGTTGTGCAGAGAAATTACTACTTGGGAAGATTTGATGGTTTGCTTCGCTCACACCTTTAGTTTCACGGATATTAATCCAGCAATTCATAATGCATTGCAACACATCTGTGAAGTGGTTCTGAAGGTAGTTCCAATTACATATCCCATGGATATGCATGAGAGATGTCTGATGTAGTCGATGATGGAATGTTATAATGTGACCGGAGTACTTTAAGATAGTGATAATCCATGGAACATCAATATTCTAGAAACAGAAGAGAGTCGGGATGTCGCAGCACCTGACGTACCGACGGATCTTATGAATCAACCATTAAAAATTTAGAAATTCAACATTGATATAGAAGAGGAACCAAAGTTTTGGAATGTTGGGGACTATTGGGATGAGAAAACCATGGCGACAATCACTGGCCTGTTACATGAGTTCCAAAATTTATTTCCTACAAAGTTTTCTAAGATGAAGGGGATAGTGGGAGACTTAGGAGAGATGAAGATTCCGTTGAAACTAGATGTGAAGCCAGTGAAGTAGTGACCATATTGCTTGAATCTGTGATACAGGGAGAGGGTCAAAGATGAGCTCGATGGAATGTTGGATGCTAGGATAATAGAGTCGATTGAGGAATCAGAATTGATCAGCCCCATGGTTGTGCAAGACAAGAAGACATGTGAGGTTATATTTGTGTCGACCTTATAAACTTGAATGATGCATGTCTACATGATCCATTTCTGACACCATTCACAGATGCGGTGCTAGAAGGAGTGTGCGGTCAAGAAATTTATTCATTTGTAGATGGATTTTCTGGCTATCACCAAATTAATATCGCGAAGGAATATCGCCACAAAACAACCTTTGTTACTGAGTGGGGATGTTTTAGGTACACTGTGATGCCTTTTGGATTGAAGAATGCGCCTACGATATTCTCTAGAATTGTTGTCACTGCATTCAAGGATTTTATTCAGAAGTTTCTAGTAGTTTATATGGACGACTAGACGGTTTATGAAATCATTAGGGACCATTTGGAGAAACTGCGACTGATGCTGGTGTAACGTCCCCATACCCCATAATGTAGATAATTAAAAACAATTTCTTGAAGAACCTTGTTCCTCTTTTGAAACATAGGGCATGGGAATTAACACACTCTTCCACCTTCATTCTCAGGCTTAGAAATCACTGTAACAGTATTTCTGCCCTTTACAGATCCCTTTTGCAACCAAAAATGCCATTTTTGCATTGGACCTGTTCTTTCCACACTTTGCCCTTCGCACTTCCGATTTTCGCCTTCCACAAGCGAAGCTCAAAAATTGGAAACACCATGTGCGACGGATATTTCAACCACTCTTCTATCTTCCAAATTCCATGCTTCTTCTTTCTGCCCTTTTGAACTTGGAACTCGAGAATCAGAACTTTAACATTTGATGGAAGTGTTCAACAATTATTTCTCTTTCCGCACTTCTTCTTTCCATCGTCCTCTCGAAACTCATGAATCAAAACTTTAACATTCGATGGGAGTGTTAAACCATTATTCCACCTTCCACACTTCCACTTTCTGCCTTTCGACCTCGAAATGCGAAAATGTGCGAAATGACTATTTTTCTCGTTGGTTTCCCACCTTCCGACGTCTGACCTGCCACTTTCTGACTTTCAACTTTAGAACGCGAGAATCCATCCTTTTATTTCAACTTTTCCACACTTGTTGATTTTCGCCTTCCGCCTTTCCTCTTTCTGTAGTGGTTTGGAAGTCGAAAACTCAACTTTTCCTTGGACTTTTCATTGATTTTATGCTTTCTGCTTCTTCACCTTGCGCAGGAAGATCCTGGGGCGTGGAAAACAAACTTTATGCCTTGTTCCACTTCCCTTTTTTTGGTGTTCACCTTCCTCTTTCCTTAGGCGGATTCCAAGGGGCGGAAACACTAAATCACATGCATTCTGATCCTTCCCACAGGCTTTTAGCCTCCAAGGAATTAAGAAAAATGCATTGCAAAAACACAAGACATATACATAATAAAAATGCAGGAAAATATACACAAGTAATCCTCTACTTAATCATCAACACGAATTCAACATGAACATAGCAAATCACAGGAAAATACATGGCATAAAAAAGCATAACAAAGATACTTATGCAATTGTAAATCCTACTTCAGTCATTGCAATCATTCCTCCTCATCAATTCATCATATTAATTCATTTAGTCATTCATTCATAACCAACTACAATGCATAAACAATAAGGATAAAAAATACTTGTCTTGGGTGATGGTATTGTCCCACAATTAGTTATGTGGCTGTTGTTGGGGCGCGCACCTAAAGGGTCTTTAGTTTTGGTAACTCCGTGGTTTTTGTGGAAGTTTGTAAGCGGAGTTACGACTCAAAATAGTATTAGGGGTGTCGGGGTTTGAATCAAAGCCCTCTTTTTGTAATAAACCCATGGTTTAAGTCCAGGGTTTAGGGTTTTTGGGTGCCCATGGTTTAAATCCATGGTTTTGTAATAGTGCGCTGTATAAATAGGCACTTATGTAAAGAAGTAAGGTTAGGCCTTTGATGACTATCTTAAGATACTAATGTAATGCAAAGCTAAGAGCTGTTAAGGGTTTTGTAAGAAGGTTAAGTCCCAGCTGTGTGCATGGACGACCTCTGCAGCTGTGTGCGCAGAGGGTTTTGTACTAAGGAAGATCTGTACCTGTGTGCACAGAGGCCTGCTACTGTGTGCGCGGCTTAAGGATTTGAAGGGATCTGCAGCTGACTGCGCAGATCAGAACTGTGGTTTTTGTAAGAGTTGAATAAAGCACAGTTCTGTGGACGTAGCCCCTAAAATGGGGGTGAACCACGTTATATCTTGTGTTGTGGTTCTTTTGTGTTGCTTCTGTTATGTTCTTTTATGCATTGATAAGTAAATAACTGATAAATAAGATCACTGCTAAATAATATCTTCGCTGTGAATTCCCAATAAAGGGTTAAGCAAGTCACTGTTTGTTTATCTAACTACGAAGTTATATATGTGTAAGTCGAAGCTCTGTGTTGTATGATTATAAGTTATTAAAGGCTAAAGGTACAGTAATATCCCTCTTCTGCTTACAGAAACCTGATTCTGCGGCACCCCATAGCTGTTTCGGGTGAGACTGCAGCCTGCTCGCAGGCTGTTGCCGAAAGGGCCAACACTCTGGGTCTTTTGTTGGTGCGAAGTTAACGGTATAAAACCCAGGTCTGCCCTATAGCCCAACAAATTAGTTTCGTTGCCGGTTGAACTCAGTATCTATTGAAGAGGGATCTACGTCGTACCTCAAGGGCTATGTTTTGGAGGCCCTCCGTAAAAGAAATTGGTGACTGGATCGAAGAGACCTATTTGAAGTTTGCAGAGCAAGAAAACAAGGATCCTCGTTATAGCATGGATAAATTTTTGCAAAGGTACGTATTTTCTAATGCTTATGAAATTTTCTTTGGTAGTATACACATAGAATTACACCAGTGGTTATCCAGGTTGACAGAGAGAAGGACGAACTTCCAAGAAGATCAGTTTCCTCCCTGGACCCCAGCAAGAATTGCTATATTGAAAACGGTGAACAACGCGATCTTGCGCGCTGTTGATTTCTGGACAGTGCGAACCCTTGAAGCATTTGTGACGGAGGTTGCCATCGACACAAGTACCTCCTTCAACGAAGCTGAACAACAAATTTTTAAAGGACCAAGGGTTAAGTACTTGAAATCCTTTAGTTTGAATATTAAAATGCTATTGGCTGAAAAAGGAATATTGCTTATAGAATCAGATTGTTAGATCTATTATTGCTAACCTATGATTGGAAGTGACTTCGACGAGCAAAGTGGTTTGCTGCGAAACGGTAAAAGATACAAGAGAGATCTTGGGTTCTATATCCTCGGCCAAGATACTGATTATACCCCTTTAAGTCCAGATGACTCTGAGTCTGCAGAAACCCCCTCTGTTAAAAACCCCCCCATAACCCCGCAGCGAAGACTTGTTATCCCCGAGAACCTGTCGCAGTCTGAAAGTAACCCTAGCCCGAGTATCCCTGTCGCAGGTCAGTCTACCCTAGCAAGTTCTCCTCCTCCCCCTCCCTCCCCCCCTACATCCAAGATGGCCCATGTGGATGATGACATCAAACTACCAGTTTTCAAAGGAACTGGATCAGAGGATCCAGAACAGTTCTGGTTTTTATGCGAAGCTGTGTGGACCGCGAAGAACATTATGGACCAAGATGTCAGAAGAGCGCAGCTGGTTACTTATTTCAGAGACCAAGATTTGACTTGGTTTATGAAGTTCTCTAGAACTCAGAATCATGTCTTGGCTGACATTAAAGCAGCACTAATCAGAGAATTTAAGAAGCCTAAATTAGAGTCCCAGTGCATCACTGAATTGAAAGAGATTTAGCAGCGATGAGGTGAATCTGTGTGGGACTTTGACCAACGGTTCAAAGTTCTGCTAGATCAAGTTAGCTTCATGATTGGACCAGAACAACATAAGGAGTAGTTCATTGCCGCATTATTACCTCACATCAGAACTCCACTCATGCAACAGAAGGTTGCTGATCAACAAGAGACTTTGGAGATTGCCATGAAGCTTGAAACAGCTCTTGTCGGAGATAATTCCGGCATAGCCCAAATACAAGAGCAGCTGGCAGAAATGGCTTTAGAGATATGCGACATGAAGAAGGGGAAATCCATCCGCGAAGATGTGTGGTGTATACGATGTCGGACAGAAGGCCATGACAAAGACTAGTGTCCGGCGTTAAGAAACTATCTACAAATTGGTGCACCAAACCTGTTGAATCCTACTGTTCTATACTGTGAGATTTGTCGAACAACCGACCATCATCGGCCTGAAGATTGCTATCTGTTGCAGAGGTATGTTCAAGTCCCGAAGAACCCTTACTGTAAGTTCTATAAATCAGTAGGCCACAATGAAGATGAATGTTGTAGCTTCGACCTCATGAGGGAGCAAACCTACGATACTTATAGGGTTCACCCCGATGCACAAGGCAATGATGGATATGGTTACTGGGGTGGTCGAGGTAGCTTCAGAGGCCGTGGTAGTGGTATCCCTGGAAGAGGTCGAGGCCAGGTTATCTTCTATAACTGCAATAAGGCAGGACATCTAGCTCATGATTGTCAGAACCCAACCACGACGTGTCGATATTGCAGAGCAGTTGATCATGTCATCGAGCAGTGCCCACAGTTGATAGCAAAAATCCAAGAAAGAAACAGTAAGCCTAGTCAGAATGTTCAATTGATTGTTGTAGAGCAAAGACCGATCCCAGCCATTAATGTTGTTACAAGGAGTGGAGCTATGGCACAAGTGCAGAATAAGGAGAAACAGTCTGACGAAGCTTGGGTCCGCAGGGCCCCAGAGAAATTCCCAGCCTTCGACATTGGAAGAGAAAAAGAAACCTTTCTGGAAGCTCGACAAGACTTGGCTGATCCAGAAACATCAGTAGCACCCAAACAGCAGCGACAACAGTCACAACCCCAGGAAATTTCACAAGGTCAAGTAAGTACTCTGTCATCGTTTCTACAGAGTTGCATCAAGTTGTTAAAAAATCAGAATGCTCTGAATGAATTACAGAAAGTTATCTAGTCTTGTGAACCTCAGCAAAGCTCTGGTAAGGAAAAAAATGTTCGTAGAGTAAGAAGAACAGGAAGAGAAATGAGATTACATGCTCAGGTAGGAGAGTATGACATGAAGGATATCATTTTAGATCTAGGATCAGAATTCAATATTTTAACTAAGCAGACGTGGGAACAAATGGGAAAACCTACCCTTGATTGGTCCCCTATACAGTTGAGATTAGCCAATCAGCAGAGGATTATGCCCCTAGGGAGATTCCCTAGTGTACCAGTGGATATAGATGGAGTCAGTACTGTAGCAGACTTCGAAGTCATTGAGATCATTGACGATAGCAACCCCTGTCTATCCTTGCTAGGAATTGAGTGGGAAATAAACAATGATGCAGTTATCAATCTTAAAAAGAGACAGATGACTTTCAAAGGGAAGGGTTTGAGAGTTATAGTGCCATTGGATCCTTCTCAAGGAGAAAGGTATACAGAACCAGTCAGAGAGGAAGATTAGGATACTCTAGATCACATCTACAACATCACAGCTAAGGAAGAAGATTATGTTGAACCTACTGCTGAAGGCATAATGGAGTGGCAGTGTGATAGCTCCTGCATGTATGATTCAGACGAAGGTCTAGAGAATTGGCAAAATCGACTATATGAGCTACACGGACATCGGTGTGCAATAATTACTAAGTCTCTCAGATGGCTTAGCACACAAACAAGAGCTTTGCCTACCTATGATGGTTTGACAGATCCGGGAGAATTTATTGAACAGTTCTTAGCACAAGTTCCAGATTCACAGAAAATGCAGACCCTAGATTTAGCATTTAGAGCCACAGCAGCTAGATGGTGGAATGGCCACAGAAAGTATATTCACAGTTGGGAAACTTGTTAGAAATCTCTTCGCCTAAGATTCATGGATCAAGATCATGAGGTGCGACGCAGGTTCGATGGTCAGAATATCCTGCAGGAACATTTGGAGCAGTGTTACGAAGCATGGAAGCATGTACCTTGTGAAGAATGGGTACATAGGTTTGTACACACCCTGGCGCCTGTAGCTAAGAACTGGTATGCGAAGGTCGAGCTTCGCCATGGTACTGTAAGTTGGGATACTCTTGTTGATAGTTTTATGCTTACATTTTCTATTAACGAGGTTTGTCCTACTTTGGATGCACCTAATGTGTTTAGTGACAAAGAAATAGCCGAATACCAACCTGGTTAGAAGGAACAAAAAGCTACGGCATCGAAGCTCATAGATTCGTCGCAGAGTTTGCTAGGATGTGCCAAAGGTCAATGTGGTGTCGATGGTCCTTATTGTGACGAAGCTGCAGTACTGGGTGCACCAAAGAACAAAAATGTGGCGAAGACTAAAATCCGACCGTTGGAAAATTTCCGATTTGGCAGCACCGGTACTTTAATTACCTTAATTGCCTGTACTAATGAGATCCGAGGAAATCTAGCGCCATGGGAACAGGACCTCTGTCATATTTGGTGCCTTCAATGCACAGTTATGGCAAATTTGGTCGATGGATTGTATAAGAAGACACCCAGGTTTGGGGAAATCGCATTATGCATTTCCTTGAGGTTTACAATTGAGCCCACGACAGCTGATCGCGAGCTTCAGGATTTAGTGAGAGAATTTGAACAGAGGGGTCTACCAGATCTTTTCAGTCAACCACCTACCCCTGCACCCTATGAAGAAACTCCCCCAGCACCGACTCAGCCGATGCAGACATGATCTTCCAGGAAAAAGTTTAAACCTGAAGTTCGTTCTAAGCGGAATGAGGACCGACACAAGCAATCAGGGAAAACACCAAAAGATCCCGAGATGAATCTGTCTAGTTCAGCAGAGGTCCCACCTGAAGGGGATGAGAACATTGCACTGCAACATCCACCATATCTCCAGCCTATTCGACTAGGCATCCAGCTACCTCAGCGAACAAATAAGTTTACATTACACACCCCTTCACTGCCACCGGGTGCGCAGCTGGTCGGGACCATGACAGAGAAAATAGATCGGCTTAAGTATGCAGACCACGACATGAACGATCGTGGGAAATTTCCACAGTTCGCACCTGGGACATACTTGCACTCGGTCCGTTACCCGGAGACTGGAGTGACGTTACTGGAAGTAAAAATAGTGGGCTGCTGGCTTTGATCAAGCTGGCCTGTTGAATATTCTCGATGTTCCCCACTTTGGTCGCGGCACACATGTGACCATGGTGGTCAAGCAATTATTGGCATTGGTGCATGATGGGAACCTCTGGATCGGCAACCAGAAAGTTTCCATTAATGGAGAACTCATTCACAAGATCACAGGCTTGTCGAAGGAAGGGCCCGATCCTGGGATTGAATTCCCGTCAAAGCACGACGATGCAAAACTAGCATAGAGCATGAAGGACCGTTTTGGCTTGACGAAGGGGAAGCGAGGGTATCAGACCTCGAAAATTCAACAACATAACATCCGCTTCGCTGTAGATCTCTTAGCATGCAAGATAATCCGGAAGTGCAGACCGAATGAAGTACCTGCCCCCGTTATCAGTATTGCTGCAAATGGTGCCGAAGGATACATTTACAACTGGGTAGCGTACATTGCGAAGGAATTCCTGGAAGATGCCCGCAACGCGCAGGAGAAAGGTAGACCCTTTCACTATTCATGGTTAATGGTCCTTATTTCATTAGTAGGATGGAGAGAGCCCACTGAGGTGCAGTTTGTCGACATCCCTCCGACGCTTCCTGGCGTAGTAAGATATGCATCTCTATGGGTGTCGCAGGATAAAACATCCCAGCAAATGTCAAACTGTGTGTTTTCCTGTTATTCAATGAACATTTCCTATGATATTCTGAAGACGCCACGGCTCAGCAATGACCTATTCTCTCAGTATAATGGAGTGGCCAACTTCAGCGCCGACATGCATCATATTTTCATCCAGGCCCGCACAGACCAAAAGCATTAATGGTTTAAGTTACCATATGTAGTAACCAAAGAAGACATCCTCGTGGTTGTTCAGCCCTGGCCGGCTGAATGGTTGAAGGACGCAGGAAAAAACCCACCATTCTAGTTCCCCCAGTTACCAATATGGGTGTAGGCCCCAGTCAGACGCAGCAGCAAGACCCACCAGAGGACAGTGAAGAACAAACTGAATCGCAGCACACTAAAAGTGACCAGGGTGGAGATGGTGGAGATGAAGTAGAGGAAGAGGATTTGGTCAAAACTGTCTCAAACCCTAATCGGCCAGACAAGCGCAAGTCACTAGAAGCAGAGGAAGTGATTAAACCTCAATCCTGAAAGAAAATGAAAGCGTCGAAGGACAAGAATATTGACGAAGAGCCTGCTGTGACACTGGAAGATCTTGATCAGGCTTTGACAAAGTCTACAAAAGAATTAACTAGCAAGTGGTCACAGTTTGTAGATATGCATCTTGCTACGCTTACTGGCGTAGCAAACAGGATTTCAGAGCTGAAGGACTTAGCAGAAAAATCAGTGACTGGCGCTGCAGCAAGCAGTGCCTCAATAAGCACGCAGCCATACCTAAGGCAATGGCCAGCCAGAGATAACAAAGGCCAAGTGTCAAGTGCAGCCCTCATATTAACTAACGCAGCGTCTTGTTCGGAGATGAGCATGAAGGTTGGAATAGATTACGATAAGATGTCCATGATGGAATTACATCTTTTCCAATCAGCTATCATGAAGGAAATCCAAGCACGAGACCACTACTCACAAATACAATTAGAAAATACCATGAAGCAGAATAATAGCCTCGCAGCACGGTTGGAGGAAGTGGAACAGAGGAAGAGCGCCGCAGAACGTAAACAAGGTACACTAGTACGAGTTTTGGATGAGGCATGTCAAAGTCTTCTTGACTTCGACGTACAGCTGGAGGAAGAGCCAGAACAAAGAATAGTTAGGCTGAATGATTACGCACAGCAGTCTCGCAGTGAAATTGAAAAATTAAAGGTAGAACACGAGACTCAGATTACGGAGCTTCAACTTCGCATCACTCTGGAGAGTCCACCTGAGGTCAGAGAACAACGTCGCACAGACATTCAGGCCTCAGCAGTGAAGATCTCAAATATTATGGGCAGCACAGCAAAGCTGCTAGAAGACAATGTAGAGGCCTGGACAACCCTTCAGGAACATCCAGAAATAGGATAGATGCAAGAAACCATCAAGCAGCAACAGACAGAGCTGGATGCAGTAAAAGCAGAAATTAATACTTTGCCTCCTATGCAGAAAATTCTCAAGGTAAAGCAAAGTAATGAACTCCAGCAATAAATTGAGTCATGCAGAGCGAAAGTAACAGAGTTGGAAAATTCTATGCAGCCACTTGTTAGTGAGGCTTTGGAGTTGAGTACTACTGTGGATAGCTAGCTCAAAGTTCTGAAGGAATATGATGCATTTGCACAGGAAAAGGCCAGCGAAGTATCATCCGCAGCATTACAGGAGTTGGTGGAAAAGGAGAAAGCAGCTGACGACATCATGCACAACCTCAACAATCAATTCACTATCTTCGCAAAGAATATTCTTCCGCCAGAAGAGCAACAGAGTGTCCCGGGACGGGACACTGGTGAGTCTTAGCGGCCTGTTGGGGCGTGCACCGAAAGGGTCTTTAGTTTTGGTAACTCCACGGGTTTTGTGGAAGTTTGTAAGCAGAGTTATGACTCAAAATAGTCTTATGGGTGTCGGGGTTGAGTCAAAGCCCTCTTTTTGTAATAAACCCATGGTTTAAGTCCAAGGTTTAGGGTTTTTGGGTGCCCATGGTTTAAGCCCATGGTTTTGTAATAGTGCGATGTATAAATAGGCACTTATGTAAAGAAGTAAGGTTAGGCCTTTGATGATTATCTGAGGATACTAATGTAATGCGAAGCTAAGAGCTGTTAAGGGTTTTGTAAGAAGGTTAAGTCCCAGCTGTGTGCGTGGACGACCTCTGCAGCTGTGTGCGCAGAGGGTTTTGTACTAAGGAAGATCTGCAGCTGTGTGCGTAGAGGCCTGCTGCTGTGTGCACGGCTTGAGTACTTGAAGGGATCTGCAGCTGAGTACGCAGATCAGAATTGTGGTTTTTGTAAAGAGTTGAATAAAGCACAGTTCTGTGGACGTAGCCCCTAAACTGGGGGTGAACCACGTTATATCTTGTGTTGTGGTTCTTTTGTGTTGCTTCTGTTATGTTCTTTTATGCATTGATAAGTAAATAACTGATAAATAAGATCACTGCTAAATAATATCTTCGCTATGAATTCCCAGTAAAGGGTTAAGCAAGTCACTATTTGTTTATCTAACTGCGAAGTTATATATGTGTAAGTCGAAGCTCTGTGTTGTATGATTATAAGTTATTAAAGGATACAGGTACAGTAATATCCCTCTTCTGCTTACAGAAACCTGATTTTGCGGCACCCCATAGCTGTTTCGGGTGAGACTGCAGCTTGTTCACAGGCTGTTGCCGAAAGGGCCAACACTGTGGGTCTTTTGTTGGTGCAAAGTTAACGGTATAAAACCCGGGTCTTCCCTATATCCCAATAGCTGCAATGTTCCACCCAACCATAGGCCAGTTGTGTTAATAAATATCCCAACACAACTGCCACCCCCGAGATGGGCATGATTTTCACAAGGAACTAGGGAACAACAGGCACACACATAACCAACACACATCAAAACACAGCCAAATCATAACACACACAGTCAAGCCAACACATAGTTGGGATTCACTGACTATCCAACATAGCCAATATACAATTGGGTCTCATAGGCTACTAAAAAAATGACTCGTCCCATCAAAAAATAGTCAAACCAACCTACAGTTGGGTTTCTCAGTCTGCTAAGGAAATGGTCAAGTAGAATTGCTTAGCTAGTGAGCTCAACCATAGAGCTATGGACACCTACACAAGGTTTGGCTTGGCCTCACTAGTACCTACACCACCCAACATAAGGAAGTATTCCCTTCACTTCGCCACAGTTCCTTCCGGCGATGCCTTCCCTTCTAGTGTTATCCTAGGTGTGCAAAAAGGATTTTCCATCCGCTCTTGATCTTTCTGTGAGGTTCCTCTCTTCACTAGGTTTATGAGCCAATTTTGGGCCTCTTCCACTCCTAAGCCTTTTAGACCAAAACAAGGATGTAAATCACAACAATCCACATGGAAAACACAACCAAATAGGCTTCACTCTATAACAAAAATAAAAATAGGGTCTCCTACCAATTTGTGGCTCAGGATAACACTGCAACACATCAACCAATTTTCAGCAAAGGGAAATACACTTGCAGAAATGTATAGAAATGCTCTTCTCAATTCCAAAAATGCTTTGCGACTCTGGCTAATGAAGAATGAATAACCGTGAATGAAAGAATGGTCGGGGATCATAGAATAATGTGACGCTCATGACCAACAAAACCTTTCCCCCGACTAAGGAAAGACAGACTAGCATGCATCACGTGCTTCCTTGTGTCAGAAGCAAGATCGTGGATTCCCAAACTGCAGACTTGTAGGTTTTCTCTAACACACAGTCAGAATACCATGCCTTTCTCTTCCCAAGGCATTAACTGCCTCAACCAACTTATGGAAGGAATAAATGATTGAGGATAGTGGACAAAAAGGTAGCTGAGGATTCATGGGTTTCCCCATTCACATATGGTCACACCCTATTGGCACAGGGAGTTTGACTAACTTCCCACCCTATTCCTTATGAAACCATGCCCCCATCTCTTTCACATTGCAATTCCATAGATAGATTTGGTATTTATTAATTTGTACATTTACATGGTATTCAAAATATACTGTGCATGACCATCACAATAATCATAGGAATCAACCTTGACAACCTATACACAAACACCAAATCAATGGTAGAGCCTTGGATTTGAGCTCCTTGCCATTATTTAAATACAATATAGACATCATGTACAACCCAATACCATGGGGTAACATATGGGGTGTTACATTCCCCTCCCCCTTCAATAGCACCGTCCTCTGTGCTTTACAAAATTAAACAAAAATGCTACACTGGCACCGCCCTTAGTGCTCTGCAAAATTAAACAAGAATGGATCTGCAAATCACAGGGCATCCTCCAGCTCCCAAGTAGCCTCCTCAGGACCGTAGTGCTCCCATTGCACCTTCACATATCCAACGGCTCGATTCTAGAGCACTGTGACCTTCCTGTTGAGGATGCACAATTGCTTGGTTTGGAACTCTCCCTCGGGTTCCAACTGAATCACATCCCAATCAATCACATGGTTAGGGTCATGTGCATATATCTTAAGAAAATAACCATGAAACACATTATGAGTTCTAGTGCTAGCGGGAAATGCAAGTCTATATGCAATTGGCCTTATCCTCGTAAGCAATTCAAAAGGCCCACAATATCTAGGTGAAATCTTGGCACAACTTCCAAGCATCAAGGAACTTCTTCTTGCTCTAACTCAGAGGTAAACATGATCCCCAACACTGAACTCTCTATGCACTCTATGATTGTCTGCTTAACTTTTTCGTCTGTCCCGAACTACTTTCAGGTTTTGCCTAATATTTGCAACCTCCTACTCCATTTCCTTAAGCAATTATGGACCAAGCACAATCATCTTCACTGGATTATCCCATGTCACTGGTGTCCTACACCTCATTTCATACAAATATTCATATCGACTCATCTCTAAGGATGCTTGTTGTCCATTATTATAAGCAAACTCTACCAAGTGTAAGCAATATTCCCACTTGGTTGGCTTATCCATCACATACATGCAAAGCATGTCTTCAAGATCCCGATCCACTCTCTTTGTTTGTCCATCAGTCTGAGGATGGTAAGAAGTGCTGAATTTCAACTTGGTACCCAAATCTGCAAACAAACCCTTCCAAAAATTGGAAGTGAACTTGGCATCTCTGTTAGAGACTATTTCCTTAGGCAATCCATGCAATCTAAAAATCTCCTTCATGAATATTTTTCAATGTCATCAGCCTTATGTGTGGACTTAACTGGTATAAAATGTGTTGCCTTGGTCAACTTGTCCACCACAACGATGATGGAATCATGTTGTCTCTAAGTCATTGGAAATCCTATAGTAAAATCCATGGAAATAACTTTCAATTTCCATTCTGGAACTAGAAAAGGCTGCAACAAACTTGGTGGGTTTTGATTCTCAACCTTGACCTCCTGACATTTCATGCACCTTGAAATATATCCACCCATGTCCTTTTTCATTCTTGGCCAAAAATACTCCTTTCTTGCTATAGAAATAGTCTTCTGATATCCCGGGTGACCAGAATATGGAGCTCGATGGATCTCATCCATCACAACTCACCTCAAATCAGCCACATTTGGAATATAAATTTGGTTCTTATAGGTAAGAAAACCATTTTTTTTCAATTTATATCCCTCGTACCTCTTCTCAAGACTTTGTTGCTGCAATTTGTCCTTGATCTGCACATACATTTCATCTTCAGCAATATGATTAACAATTTGCTATATAAAATATGATTGGTAAATACTAAGAGATGCCACATGCATTGATGCATATTTCTGCTCAGTGCATAAACCACTTTATTTTCTTTTCCTTTAATGTGTTTTATTTCAAAATCAAACTCACATAAAAAATCCAACCATCTAGCTTTCCTAGCATTTAGAGTTAGCTGATCAGACAAATATTCCATACCACAATGGTCTATCCTTAACTCAAATTTTCTACCCATTAAGTAATTTCTCCACATCCTGAGAGCATGTACTATGGCTGGAATTTCTAAACCATGAGTAGCATAGTTCTTCTCATGATCCTTAAACTTCCTTGACTCATAACATACCACGTGGTTGCCTTGCATAAGAACTCCTCCAAGTCATTGACCGCATGCATCAATACACACCACAAAATCCTTTTCTAGGTCTACAATTTTCAGAACTTGTGCACTTTTGAGAAGATGCTTCAACTGCTAGAAGCTCTCCTCACATCTGGTGTCCATTCAAATTTTATTCCCTTATTTTGAAAAGAAGTAATTGGATGTGCAACCTTGGAGAATCCTTCAATGAATCTCCTGTAGTATCCTACAAGGCCCATAAAATATCTTACATCTACCACATTTCTCAGTGTATCCAAATTCATAATGGCTTCAATATTTTTAGGGTCTACAGATATACCCTCATCTAAGATAATGTGACCCAAATAATGAATCCTATCTTTGTAAAAGTCACACTTGCTCAACTTTGCATACATCTTATGATCCCTTAGGAACTCCAAAACCAATCTCAGATTTTCTTCCTCATTCTTAGAATAAATAAGAATGTCATAAAGGAAAACAAGACCAAATACCTGCTAAAACACTATTCATAAGGCACATAAATGTGGTTGGTGTATTTGTTAGACCAAATGGTACCACCACAAACTCATAGTGTCCATACCTTGTTCTGAAGGTTGTCTTATGAATGTATCCATCCTTGATTCTTACCTGATGGTAACCAGACCTCAAGTCAATCATGGAAAATACCTTTGCTCCTCTCATTTGATCAAATAGGTCATCAATTCCAGGCAAAGGGTACTTATTCTTCACAGTGACTTTGTTCAGTTGTCTATAATCAATGCACAATTTGAGTGTACCATCTTTATTTTTCACAAACAGAACTGGTTCTCCCTAAGGAGACACACTCAACCTTATATACTTCCTCTCCAACAACTCTTACAAATGCATATTCAGATCTAGAATTTCTGGTGTACTCGTCCTACAGGGTGTCTTGGACGCTGGTACTACTCCTGGTACAAGTTCAATTGTGAAATCAATCTACTTATTTGGAGGATTAGGAAAAACATCCCTGAATTCCTACAACACATTAAAATCCTCCAACCTAGGATCTTCATTCTTTGTTGACTCCACAACATGAGATGCATACACTCTGCAACATTTCCTATAGAACTTATTCAATGGTATGTCTGAAATATTCCTAACAGAAATCACCTTTGGAATGCCTCTTACAACCCTTAAGTTTCCTTCTTCATCCAAGCACTCAAAAGTCTTGTTGTAACAAACAATCTTTATTTTGTGTGCTTCCAACCAATCCATTCCAATGAGAATATCATAGGAACCAAGTGGTAACATTCAGATCTTCATTAGTGACTAATCCATTCATAACCAATGGAAATTTCTATGCCACTTCACTAACCTTTCTCTTAGTTCCAGTGGCTAGTTGAACTAACCATGATTTTCCATGCTTTAACTTCTTAAAAGCACAAATCTCAACAACTATAGGAGTAATATAACTGTGAGTAGATCTAGAGTCAATTAAAACATAAACATATTGCTTAGGAATCTTACCTACAACCTCAACCATAGTTGACTGATGATCTTCCTGGAATTCCTCCAGTGTTGCATAAATCATAGGGACAGTTCTTGCTACTTGACCCACAGATTCAGCTTCTTGACTGTGTAAGATGGCCTTACATTCCCATTCTCAATTGGACAATTACTATGTATATGGGGTCCTCCACATTTCCAACATTGGAGAGGTTCTCTGATTTTTGGATTTCTCAACCTATCATCCATCACTCTAGCTGGCTTAGCCACATCATGTGATGGTTTATCCTTCTGATTTGGGGAGCTAGGGGGTTTGAAACCTTTCTTCCTCTGATCATACTTTTCATTCTTCTTATTGGCGTACTCTTCCATGGTTTGCTTCCCTAATATCATCTCATGGGATTCTTTAATCTTATCATCATAGTACCTATCAAAGAGGTACTTTTGCCTGAAAAAATTCTAGAACCATTTCCACACAATATTCCTTTAATTGATCTTCTTTACTTGTTTGAAGTGCTCCCGCCATATGTATTCTCTTCCAGTAAAATTCAACATGGCTACCCTAGCCTTCATATTTCTAAATTAGTCTTGGACATGGAAATATTTTCTCATCCAAAGAAGGCAAGCTTCAGCTTCTTGACCGTTCTTTATCTCACCATTAAAGGTAGGAGGACTTTCCTTCCTGAATTCATCACGTTAGTTGTTCCTCTAATGCCTCCTTTTCCTATCCTTGTGAGAGGAACAACTTGAACCTGCAGTGGATCCTCCTGAGTCAGATTATCCACTATAAGAGCTCTTTCTTCTTCTAGCACCGCTCCTACTTCCTTTCGGATTTACTATCCGATGCTCAGAGTTCATCCGCCTCTGGATGTATGTCAAACTCTGCAGCATGGGTGCATTCAGTTGATTCTTCTCTTCTTGAGCCTTAACCAATATTTCATTATCTTCTCTATAAATTTTCATTTCAACCCTTAAGCTTCTCATGGTGGCTGCAATATCTGGCAGAGTCTCTTGAAACCTTCTTCCATTAGAATTTGTATCATCATTTCCAACTATGAAATTTTCTCCCATAGAATATTCCTCATGCCCATAGGGATCTTGTGCATCATTCATGTCTTAGGTTCTCATGGTTGAGCCAAAACCCACTCTTCAACTGCACTATGAGTCTGCAAAAATGCAATAATCAAACACAGTGTTATACAATCTAAGAATTCAAAAATCACCTAGACACTGTTCACTGCAAAATTGGAAACTAATCACCACAACAAAGATTAATATAAACAGACAAGGTTGATCCCATAACAGATCAACATTTGACAGTGATTTTGCTTGGAGAACTAGCACGAATAACGAAACTTTTTTTGCGCGTGGTAGGAAATGTGTGCAAATGGCATGTCCTTTTCATATTGGATATCACGCTCAGAGACCGGGGGGTGTAAAAATTAATTTTTAGGGCACGGAGTCTCTATGCAATTGAGTTCAACGTCAATTGAAGTCCACTCTTTTAACGATTTAACTGTTCAACTTGGCCCATTTAGGCCCTAGTGCTGCAACCATAGCTCCAATACCAATATGTAATGTCCCCATACCCCATAATGAAGATAATTAAAAAAATTTCTTGAAGAACCTTGTTCCTCTTTTGAAGCACGGGGCATGGGTGTTAGCACACTCTTCCACCTTCATTCTCAGGATTAGAAAGCACTGTAATAGTATTTCCACCTTTCACAGATCCCTTCTGTGACCAGAAATACCATTTTCACAATCTTCCTTCCACACTTCCATTTTTCTCCTTCCGCTTACAGAGCTCGAAAATTGTAAAAACCATGTGCAACGGAGATATTCAACCACTCTTCTATATTTCACCTTCCACGCTTCCGCTTTCCTCCATTTCAACATCAAAACTCAGGAATCAAAACTTTAGCATTTGACAGAAGTGTTCAACCATTATTCCTCCTTCTGCACTTCCTTTTTCTGCCTTCCTCTCAAAACTCAAGAATCAAAACTTTAACATTCAATGGGAGTGTACAACCATTATTAACCATTATTCTGCCTTCCATTCTTTCGATTTCCATCTTCCAACTTTTGACCTTCCACTTTCTGACTTCTGACTTTGGAATGCGGGAATCCATATTTTTCCTTCAACTTTTCCAGACTTTCTGATTTATGCCTTCCACCTTTCTGCTTTTCGCAGTGGTTCGGAAGTCAAAAACTTGAATTTTCCTTGGAATTTTCATTTCTTTTTCACTTTCCACTTCTTTGCCTTCCACAGGTGGATCCTGGGGTATGAAAAGGTAACTTACTTCCTTGTTCCACTTCCCTTTTTCTAGATTCTTCCTTCCACATTCCTTAGGCATATTCCAAGGGGAGAAAACACTAAATCACATGCATTTTGATCTTGCCAACATGATTTTATCGTCCAAGGACTTAAGAAAAATGAATTTCAGAAACACAAGGCATATACATAAGTTAAATGCAGGAAAATATACACAAGTAATCCTCTACTTAATCATCAACAACCATTCAAGATGAACATAGCAATTCGTAGGGAAATACATGGCATAAACTAGCATAACATAGATACTTATGCAACAATAAATCCTACTTCATTATTTGCAAGCATTCCTCCTCATCAATTCATCATATTCATTTAGTCAGTCATTCATTCATAAGAAACTACAATGCATAAACAAGAAGGACAAATAATACTTATCTTGGATGATGGTATTTTCCCACAACTATATATGTGGCTGGAACATTCCACCCAACCATAGGCCAGTTGTGTTAATCAATATCTCAACACAATTTCCAGCCCCGAGTTGGGCATGTTTCCCACAAGGAACTAGGGCGAAAGAGGCTCACACATAGCCAACACGATCAAACAAAGAGAAATAATACCACACACAGTCAAGCCAACACACAGTTGGGATTCACAGACTGTCCAGCCAATCCAATATACAATTGGGTCTCATAGGCTACTAAGAAAATGACTCACCCCCATCAAAACACAGTCAAACCAACGTAGAGTTGGGTTTCTCAGACTGTTAAGGAAATGGACAGGTATAAATTCTAAGTTAGTGAGCTCAACCACAGAGCTATGGACACCTACAAAAAATATGGCTTGGCCTCCCCACTACCTACACCAACCAACACAAGGAATTATTCTCTTCACTTCTCCATAGTTCCCTCAGGCCATACCTTCCGAGTCTAGTGTTCTCCCGGGTGTGTAGAAAGGATTTTCCAAACCCTTTTGATCTATCTGTGAGGTTCCTCTGTTCACTAGGTTTATCATCCAATTCTGGGCCTCTTCCACTCCTAATCCTTTCATACCAAAACATGGATGCACATCACAACAATCCATAAGGAAAGCACAGCCACATAGGCTTCACTCTGTAACACAGAGAAAAATAAGGTGTCCTAGAAATCTGTGGTTCAGGATAATGCTACAACACATCAACCAATTTATCAACAAAGGGAAATACACTTGTAGAAACATGTAGCAATGATCTGCTCAACCACAAAAATGCTCTGTGACTTTGACTTATGAACAATGCATAGCCGTGAATGAATAAATGGATGGGGATCATAGAATAATGAATCACAATGATGCTCAAGAACAACAAAACCTTTCCCTCGACTAAGGAAAGATGAAATAGCATGCATCACGTGCTTCCTTGTGTCCGAAGCAATATCATGGCTTCCCATACTACAAAATTGTAGGTTTTCTTAGACACACAATCAACTTTTCATGCCTTTATTTGCCCAAGGAATTAAATTCCTCAACCAATTTATGGAAGGAATGAATGATTGAGGACAGAGGAAAGAAAGGTAGCTGAGGATTCATGGGTTTCCCCATTGACATCTGGTCACACCGTATTGGCTCTGGGGGTTTTACTAACTCCCCACCCTATTCCTTGTGAAACCATGCCCCCATCTCTTTCATGTTGTAGTTCCATAGCTAGCCATGGTATTTATTAATTTGTACATTTACATGGAATTTAAGATATACTATGCTTGACCAGCACAATAACCATAGACATCAACCTTCACCACATATACACAAACAAAAAATCAATGGCAGGGACTTGGGCTTGAGCTCCTTTCCATGATTAAAATACACTATAGACATCATGTACAATTCAATACCATGGGTTCAAAATTGAGGTGTTACAGCTGGAGCGATGTCGACATCATCAGATCGCATTGAACTTGGAGAAGTACATTTTTCTGTGCATGTTATGGGATGTTGTTGGGACACTTTGTTTGAAATCAAGGATTCTTGGTTGACCCAAAAAACATTGTGTTGATTTTGAGATTTCAACCACCTACAAATGTGAAGCAACATGGAGAAACACTAGGACACATAGGATACTATCGCAAGTTCATCCGAGGTTACGCGACAATGATAGCTCCTATGGAGAGGTTCCTGAAGAAGGACGCGGTATTTGTATGGAGTCAAGAGTGTCAAGGACTATCTGATACACTAAAGGCAAAGATGGCTTCCACACCTATATTGTTTTTTCCTGATTGGACTAGGGAGTTCCATGTCCATGTGGACGCATCGTCCATTTCGCTGGGAGTGGTGCTAGTACAACCATGTGAAGAAGATCTTGATCACTCGATCACTTTCTCTAGTTAGAAGCTGTCATCCACATTGAATAATTAAATGACAACATAGAGGGAAGGTTTGGAAATGGTCGATGCGCTACAAAAGTTTCGACATTACCTATTGGGTGGTCATTTCAAGATGTTCATAGACCATTCTACGTTGAAAGACCTGGCTAATAAGCTTGTTTTGGGGGGGAGATATGCTGCTGGATGATTCTCTTTCAAGAGTTTGATTTTGAGACAATTGTGAAGTCGGGTCGCTTAAATGTAGGCCCATACCACTTGTCGTGGATTGAGACAGCCTACAGGTGAAGAACAACCAAACATTGAAGATGGGTTTCCAGATGCGCAAATATTCAAAGTTGAAATAGTTGATGACTATTACAAAAAAATAATTCAATATTTGGTGACAAGAACAACACCAGAGGTGCTCACTACAAGTCAGAAGAAGTAGTTGGTTGTTAAAGCTGCATATTTCCAGTTGATCGCTAGACAAATCTATAAGCTAGGACCAGATGAGGTCTTACGACAATGTGTCCTACCACATGAACAAGGGAAATTATTGGTAGATTCACATGCGAGAGTCGCAGGTGGACACTATGGAGGCCACACTATTGCCAGGAAGGTGCTTCGTGTAGGGCTTTGGTGGCCCACTATCAAGGGTGATGCAATGGACTATGCACGGAATTGCGATATATGTCAATGAACTGGAATACTATTGAGGAGGAATGAGATGCCGCTGATACCTCAGATGACATTACAACCATTGGACAAATGGGTTGTGGAATTTGTGGGACGCATCAACCCACCTGGGAAGAGGACTGGCCCATGGTACATCATTATAGCGATAGACTATTTGACAAAATGGGCAGAGTCTGCACCTGTTCTATATTGCACCACTGTGACAACAACGAGGTTCCTATTTGATAACATTTTTACTCGGTTTGGGTGTCAAAGGATATTGATGAGAGACCATGGGAGGCACTTCATCAATCGCATAGTCAGTGCATTGATAGAGGAACTTCAGATACAATAGAAGAAGAGTACCATGTATCATCCACAACAAAATGGGATAATGAAGGCATTCAATAAGGTGTTGTAGCATGCACTCACAAAGGTATGTAACACAAACCGTGATGACTAGGATTTGAAGATTCCAGCAGTCTTGTGGGCCTATTGCACCACTTGTAAAACATTGTGTTGAGGCCTGGGAATTCACAGGCGGCAACAGTAAGGGATTCTCCCCAATCAGTG